>JNEM01016512.1:0-19103 GCA_000697335.1 Conidiobolus incongruus B7586
AATATTTAACTAAGGTAAGTTATAAATTTACAGGTTTTTAAGATAAAGGGATATATTTAATATTATATAACTATAACTTTTTTTATCTTTGTTATTATTTTATATAATATTTTACAAATATATTAAATTTTTTTATTAATATCTGTTATAAGTTAGATAACTCTCCTCCTATATAATATGTTTATTTTAATTAAATATAAAAGTTATTCCTTTTTTTATATAACCAATCATTTCAATCTTATTCTTTAATCAGCTAATAATATAACCCTCTAGAAAACTCTAGAAACTTATTACTTTATATATTATATATAAAACCCAGAAATAAAGTGATTTTATATAAAAGGAGTTTGATCTAAATTTTCCTAGCTATTTAGCTTAAACTAATAAACCCCCTATTTTTTTAATCTTTATCTAAATTTCCTTAGATCTTTTTTTTGCTTATATTATTTTAGACATAGCTTTTTTAAAATATATTAGTATTATTATATTTATATCCTACTCAAAAAATTCATTTATATTTTAATTTACTTTATAAACAAATAAATTAACTTATAATATTATTAAAATTACAAATGTTAGATAATTTATTATAATTAAAGTTAATAAAAATATTAATAAAAAAATTTTTAAATATGAATTGAAATAAATAAAGATTATAGATGAATATGATAAGAAATATATTTATAAGTTAATTAATATAAATAAATATAATATTACTATAAAAGCATAAAAATATATAAAACTATATAAAAATATTAGTTAATATTAATACTATTATATATGTTTTATATTAATATAGATATCACTTATAATTTAAGAAATAACACCCTTAATTAAAAAAAACTATTATAAAATTAGGTAAAATTTAAATATTATTATTAATATTATATTATAACTAATTAGAGTAAGGTTAATTAATTTAAAAAAACAAAAATATATTTTAGTATATTTAATAAAAAAGCTAAATACTTTAAAAAAAATATAATATTATTTTATTACCATCATGTTAATTTTACCCAAAAATATAATAATAGGTTAATTATTAATTAAGGATATATATTATCAATAAATATAAGATATCATTGTAAAGTCAATAAAGGAATTAATATTAAGATATATTTAAATATTTTAAACAATGAATTAAAAAAACCATTAAATAATTTAAGTTAAACAAATCTAATGTTATTTTTTAATAAGATAATACCTCTTATTATATTATAATTTCTATTACTAAATAGCTTAAGAATAATAAATTAATAGTTATAAAGTGGTTTTTTCAATTTTTTAATTTTAATTTAATTAAATACCTTTAAATTTAGTGACAAAACACTGTTAAAGCTTTCCCTTTAATAAAAAATTTAAATCAACTTTAAAAATATATTTAAGAAATATAAAACAAGATTAACCCTTCTTAATATAACAGGTTAATTGATTTTATACCCCTTAAACTTAAAGAAATTAAAACTGCTAAAGATAGATATATTAAGTTTTAATTTTTTTATCATTAAAAACCTATAACTTTATAACTTATCTTAAATAAAAATTAAAGGTTAATATCTTAATTAATTAATAACTAAACATCATCATTTAATAATTTATATTATTAATAATTATATATAATTTTAACTATTTAATTTAGGTTTATTTTATTAAATATTAATTCAGTTTTTAGTAAAAATATAAATATTCTTGATTTTATAACTTATTTTTATAAATTAATATATTAAAGATATATATTTAATTTTACAAAGTTATTTATAATAAATCTTTTAAAAGTTAAATTATTATAAAATAAAATATTATTATATAAGAATATAATAATCTATTATTATATTTTTTAATTTGATAATATTAAACTTTAAAAATTAATTTTTTAAAATATTATTAAATTTAATAAATTATTAATTTTTTAATATTTTTATTAAAAATAAGATTAAATTATTCTATTAGATGAATATTATTTAAGAATTTCATTATTTTGAATAAAAATATATATTTATTATTATATTTTATTGAAAAAATTTATTTATTATATTATAATTATTATTAGTTAAATATTCAAATATAATATTGATTTTATAATGATATAGATCAATTTTTCTTATCTTTAGGAAAATTAAACAAAGTAATAATATTTATCCTTATAATATTTATTAGAAATATCAATCATTCATATAATTTTATTAATTAATAAATTTTTTCCAATATTGATAATAATAAAACTTAGAAAAATAAATCAAAATATTGTTTTTATAATTATAAAAATATAATTCATATTCCTTTAATTTAATGGATAATACTGAGTAATGAATATTAATTTATTATATCTATAGATTTGAAAATTAATTACTAAAAATTCTGTAAAATAATTAAATTAAATATATTTTAATTTTAACTTTCAAAATATTTAAATATCTAATTTCTAAATATAGAAATTTTATAACAAATAGTTATTTTCCTTTAAAATTTTTTTTTAAAAAAATATAATTTATTAGAATTCTTAATTTTATATTTTCTGATTATTGGATATATATGGTAAAATTAAATGAAATCATATTATATTACAAAGGTTATTAAGAATATATAATATGATAATTATTTATTATATAATATTTTTCAAACTACAATTGATCAATTTTTATTAATAAATAAATTTTTATCTTAATAAATTCTTAAAATTAATAATTTAAATATTAAATTAAATTTAATTTCTATTATTTGATTATGATTTTTTAAAGAAATAAATATAAATTTAATTTAATTTTTTATAATTCCCAAAATCATTTTTGGTCAAAATAAATTGACTAGGAATTTTTAAAGGTTGATAGCTAGATTGATGAGGTTGTATATCAATATTACAAGTATCTGTCTGTTTTCCGGGATGATTTGGCTGCCTGAAAGCTCTTGAAGATTCTCCCAATCATCGATCAATTTCATACGCTTCGTTCTTATCCAAATATAAGTGCCTATTAGTGAAATGGTGACGATCACAATTATTGCGAACCAGTGGAAACTTGAGTTATTCAATTGATAAGTCAGATATTTAGTCAGAATAAAGAGAAGGCTCATTAAAAATACTATTATCACCATATTTATAATAAATTTAGAGACATATTTAGTCTTATATTGGTTCGTTTTTTGGACATTCGACGATTCCAGTAGTCTTTTCAACTCTTTATTCATATATAATCCATTGAAGAAATTCGTTTGCACATTTAACTGATCCAAGGACACCTTGGGCTCAAGCGTTTTTTTAAGTGGTGATTTAAAAAACATTTTAATAAATTAAAGCTATAAAAATATAGAATATTATATTATTCCTTATTCTCTAATTTAATACAATTAAAAATAATAATCAATGACTTATTCAATGGTTTAAATATATAAATTTTATTCAAATTTTTTTTTTCGAAAATTAAAAATTATAAATTTTAATGTGATAATAAATTATGAAACTTAATTTTAAGTATGAATAATCCTAATTAATTCATTTTATTGGTTGAATTCTTTGAATTAGTTATAATTATTAGAATAATTCTATTTATTGTATTTTGATTAAAGATTTATTGATATATATATTAAACTTACTGTGTATATAGATGTATTTTTACATTTCATCAATGTATTCAAGTTATAAAACGCATTAAAGAATTACGAATATTAAAACATATATGACTTTCAAAAGTCAATCTATATTACTTGATTTAATATAACTTTCTGAAAATTTTCCAAGAATTAAATTAAATTAATTGATCTAGTTTCACTATTAGTTTGTTTATAATTTATATTTTAAGTAATTGTTAATTAATTTGAGATAAAATTTAGTGCTTGTTCAATTGAAAATTCTTTGCATAGGTATTATCGAGATTTTATTAAAAGTTTTTTTAGGTTTAAAAAATTATTAAATTTGATTACATAATGGAAAAATTTCAATTAAGGTTATAATTTAATGTTTTAATAAATCAATATAAAAAATTTTGACTGTTGTAATTATATTATTACTTCATCATTGATAAATCAATAATTCAAATAACTATATCATTTTATCGGATATCTTGCATATTATTTTAGGATATTACCAATTTAGTAAATTTGAGATTATAAATTTTGATAATATATATATATATATTCGTTTTATTAGTGATAATTAAATATAATTTAAAAATTAAGGAATATTATACATATGGTATATTGTCACTATTGATATTATTGTTTGAAGGTTGAAATTTAATAAATTCCTATAAAATATTTTAAATATATTATGTTTCAATAAATTATCAAAAAATTTCAAAATATATTAACACTATATTCATATTTTATTAAGAGACTGGTTCTCAAATTTCGTGTATAAAAATTATATGCTTAGTATTAACTTTTAAGGTTAATTTAATCATATAAATACCAATGATTTAACAAATAAACTTGGCTCTCCTTCCTTTCACTTACTATTTTCCTGATTTTTGTTAATCTCTATTTTTTCCTAAGATTAAGACTATCTTTATCAATATTATATTGTATATCAGTACTATTTACTTATCTTTCAATATAATCATATTAACTAATATAATTAAAACTTAAATAAACTCACTAATAATTAAATTGATTATATCATCACTAATTTAAGCCTTCCTCTACACTATGCTGACTTTATATATTTAGAAAAATGAAAAAAAACTATTTAAATTTTATTATGAAATTTTCTATCATTTAAAGATAACTGATCAATAATATTAATATAACAATTATTAATAAATAACATCAAAATAATTGTTATTTAAAATTGAGAAAATTCTCTAATAACCAAATAAATTTATATATAATAAATTATATTTTTGATCAAGTTAATTATCTTATAACTGTATTGAAATTGTTAAAGGAACCATCATATGATAAATATTTTTTAAATTAAAATAATTTTTTTTAAAAAAAATTGAAAAAAATATATAAAATTTATTATGATATATAAATATTATAAATTATACTTCCTTTTTAATTTTCATTCAATTTTTATTTTATTTTATTTTTTATATTATTAATAAATTCAAATAAATTATAATGAAATATATTTACATTAAATTATATATTAAATATTCATTTAAATAAGTAGGCTTATTTAGTAATTTATAATATTAATGGATATATAAAATCTTTTAATTATCTATTAAGTTTGAGACTGTATATAATCTTTAATTCAATTTATATTAATTTATGATAATATTTATAATGTTAAATTATAAAATTGATAATTTGGTATGAAAATTTAATTGGAAAAAGTGAATCAATTTCATAAAATTATAATATAATCAATATATTTATTTTTTTGTTTTAGAGTGAGGTTTATCATTAGATAAAATATTAATTTTTTTTAAAATTTATCATTATTTTAACATTATGTATATATATATATATATATATATATATATATATATTTGAAAATTTTTAGAATATTTGAACTATAAAAAAATTGATAATAATTTATTTTAAATATTTCAAAAGTTTAAAATTTTTTTTTACCAAATATACATTATACTATTGTTGACAATATAATAAAATATTCTGAAATAATATTTAATATTACTCTTGAATAATAATTTATAAGTTATTATAATTAATAAAAAATTCTTGTACAAACTTAAATTCTTTTTTTTCAATTTTATTCATCTCCATTTATTTTGATTTATTTTCCTTCAAACTTACAAAATATTTTTTTAATTAATTTCACAACTGCTTTGTAACCTAAAATGATATAAAGTGTTTTTAAAATGATACGAATGGTAACAATAACACCTTTAAAAAGATAAATAGATTTTGGGAGGAGGTAGGAGATGATTAATTGTTGGTAATTTGAATTTCCCTCAGTTCTGGAACAACAATTGATGGTGGGTAGTTGGGAGGTGGTATGTAACTGGGCGGACTTGCATCATGACCATGACTCGTTAGTAATAGAGCTTCCGAATTCTTCCAAATTAAAATTCTTTTGAAGTAGGTGTACACGATCATAAGACCTAGTATGAAGAGACAGAACTCTAGTAGTACGATGAAAGTTGATATGTAAAATAGATGGTATTTTTCGTCGTAATAGTTGTTGATACACCACATTGTGGTTGGAAACATGGCAAATAAACACACTATAGCTATCACAAGTCCGCAGAATTGACTGGCCATGAGTGATGTATGATAGTTTTCATGAGTTTTGGGGTGGACACTGCAAAGTACTTGGATAGTCTCCGCATGAAATACACTCCTTTTATGGAAGAGGTAGCACTTCTTCACGGGAACTTCGTGAGGAAAGTAGCTATCTACTGGCGACGCCTCAATAGTTGGAATAGATCTAATATTGACTATCTGGGACCTTGAAGGCTCATTCTGACAGTGAGTAACAATATACAGGGGTTTAGGATTCAATCGACTGATCTGAAATCTCTCTTTAACATAAGGACTATTTTTAAACCAATTCAATACCATTTCAATTTATAGCAGTATTCGTATCAATCATTCGTAATATATGCAAAAAACTTGAAAAATAATAATTAAAAAGGGATTGATATGTGAAAAAAATTAGAGTCCTGCTCCCAAATCAAAACAAAACTAGGTGAATAAACGACTGAAGGATGAAAATTAGATTAGAGTACGAGTAAGTGAATTTTATATGTCATTTGATGTTTGATGGATATATGGGCGGCTTGGATGAATTGTTGAGTCTTATGATTAAGTGAAAAAAAAATCTAACATGATGATTGGATTATACAATATATTAACTTTCTAGATTTAGTGATTAATTTGGATTAATATGGTTATACAAGTTATTTTAGAAAAATTATGACGGATAAACCAGTCTGAAAAAATTAATTTCTGTCATTATTTAAAGAAAAAGTATGAGTAAATTAAACATTAATCTGATTGGAAATGAAGACAAACAATTTAACCTAACAACCAATCAAAATTATTCTTTCTTTTATTCATATAATTTTGACCAAATAATTTTATTTGAAAAAAGATAGATTGAATAAATGAAAATTTTGGGATAATATCTCTGCAAGTCAAACACCAAAATATAATTCGTTTGATCAGGATATTATTAATAGATTTTTCTGTTATTTTTGATAAAGTTTAGAGTGTTAAGTTTTTAGGATTATTTTGAATATCTTGAATTATTATAATGTTTAAAAAATATCAATATATTCTTATAAATAATATACTTAATTTATAATTAATACTCAATAATATATCATAATTTGATCATAATAATACTAATTATCACATTAATTTATTATAAAAATGATATAATAGATCAATGATATTGGATGTATTGTAAAGTTAATTTGATATATAATACCTGATTATTTGTTAATATACTCAATTGGTTATAATTCCATAATTGTACCTATAGCGATCCAATAATGACAAATATTAATAGTTGATTAATTAGAGTAATTACTGTTTGCGCTATCAATTTAAATGATACAAGGTGGTGGCGGTGTGATTATGATTTCATTTCCATAGTCTGGGGGTGGTGGGTCGTCGTATCTGGGAGGACCTGCGCGATATCCCATCTTTGCTAAGTTGTAAGCTTCGGCATTCCTCAGCTTGACATATCGGGAGTGGTAGATATAGAGGGTATAAAATCCAAAGCAAAATGCTAATAGTGTGATAATTGCTAGAATAATAAATAAGTAAAGGAGGTTTCTCTCAACGAGCCAGTTCATCCAGATGACCAGTGCAAATATCAGTATTGCACTGGTTATTGAGATGGCGAACCCACCGAGTTGAGCGCGTACTAGAGATGTTTGAAATGCATTATGCGTACCTAGATGTACTGAGGTCATCACTTGAACAGCATCGTTAAAATACCTTTTCCTGCTATGAAACATGTACCAGCCTTTAAAATTGACAGGAAATGGTGTATATAAAGAACTTTGTATCGTTGTATCAACGACAGTTTCAAGGGGCAAAGAATGTATATTCGTTATTGAATAATGGGCTAGTTGAGACCTTGACGGTGTTAATATATATATTGGATCCTGTGACGTAGCATCTGTCAAAGCATTAATTTTCTGTTCTGTAGTAGGAAGTAGACAATCAAGCATATTGTATTATATATCTATTATACCATCCAATCAATCCACTATTACCCAAGCACTCTCTTTCAATAATAAGAAAGCTTTTTAATGAAGGGTGTTCAACAAAGATTAGGTCATATAATTAAAAAAATTAGGAAGAGAGCAGTCCCAAATTTTAATTTATACTAATTCACGTCCAGGGTAAACGTGGTACTAGTTTTCAATGATATAATGGGAAATTATAACTATTAATCAAAACTAAGATATTCCAAAAGATTGAATATTAGTCATAGTTCAATTAACTATAAATAGAAGTAGTATTGGCCTAGATTACGATTTTTACTTCAAATTTGTTATGTGATAAAAGGGTATAAATGACCATGTATTAAATCATATCAATGTAGTTTTTACACTGAATTCAGAAATCAGTTTACTTATTACTTGAGAATATGCAAACTAAATAATCAATACTTTTAACTTTATTCAATGTTAATAAATAATTCATTCTAAGAAATATTTATCACACTAGAAAGAATATTAAGTTATGAAAAAACAATTGATCATTAATGATAAAAATCATATGAAATGATATTAACTAAATAAGGAAAGTTCTGAGTAATATACATAGGAGTTAGGGGATAGTGAAAAGGAGACTAACAATGGTGTGTGTATATTTTTTGATCACATTGATTCGAATTACTTCATTAATTTTTTAGCAATTTGAAGTTAATTTTATTAATTGAAAATTTTGATTTTAATTTGTGATCAATTATATCACTAATTCAAAATTATTAATAATTGAACCTTTTGTTTTTTAAGTTACTTCTTTAATAAATTTAGGAATTAAATGAATTATTCAATTAAAATAAAAATATTATCCATTGTTTAACTCAGTCATAATTTCATTGTTTTCAAAGATTGAAAATGAGAAAATCTAAATAATATTGGGATAAAATATTTTTTAATTACAATTTTTCTAAATGGATCATTTTTATATCAATTTTTTATTGCCATAATTGAATTATAACTGATTTTCTTGAATTTCCCATTAAATCACCCAATTTGGTTACTTTTTGAAGAGACCATTTGAATTTGTAATGTGAACTTTAATCAATTTAGAACTGGTTAATATGCAATTGGAATGGCTGAAAAAATTATTTATTACAAATATACTTCTATTTGAAAAGAATAATTGATACACTATTAAAAAGAGTTATAGGTCTACTTCATTATTATACATCCCAATTTCTTTTCAAAATCATATTAAAACATACTTCATCATGTTTATAGGGGATATATAATCAAATTCGAAAAACATCCATTCTATTAGAAATATTTAGGACAATAGATTCAAAAATTATCAAATACAGATTAAAGTATAGCCCCATTGTTCACCTAATATTTTTTTAATTAAGTCCAAAAATTGATATATGTTTTATCCGTAAGCGATTTATTTTTGAGGAGTTTATAGTAATGAATTATCTTTATAAAATAGCTTTAATGAGCTTCAAATACTAAGACAAGTAATTATTTATAAGTATCGATGATATTTAATCATTTTAATTCTATTTATCTTAAATATTTATATATTTCATTTTTAAATGATAAAATATACTTTTTATTAATCAATTTGAAATTGATTATAGTTGAAATTTGACTTAAAATAGAAACTAATTAAATAAATACTAGTTTTACTGTAATAATATTAATGATTAATATACAATCATATATCATTGGTAAATATCATAGACCCAATCTACATCTATTGACAACAAAATATTTCATAATTCAATTATATATATTAGTTAAAATAATTCATCATATTTATAATGTGAACGGATCAGCCTATTTAGATTGCACAGCTTCCTTCATCCTTTGAATTCCCTCCTCAGCAGCTCTAGCTCGCTTCTCCCTCTCCGTTAAAACTTCTCTAGGGTTGGTGTTGGATAAGCCAAATCCAAAACTCATATTAAATTCTAGGTTGCTAATGGTTGGAATAGGTCCTGCCGGCTTTGGAAGTGGGGGCGGGGTCTTAGTTTTTTGTTTTTTCTTACCTTTGGCCTTTTCGGCTCTCGCGTCAAGTTCCTCCTAGGTGATGTTAGGTGGGATGAAACCGCGATCTTAATAGTACTTTTCAGGATTTGTCTCGCGGAATAGTCTGAACGTGCACTTCGTGTTTTTATTGGTTGCCAACTGATATGGGAAACTGTTGTTGTCTTCGAGATTGAGTGGAATGGATGGATCGTAGCCCTTTGTCAATAGAAATTGAATTAATTCGGTGTAGTTGTACTTGGATGCGACATGGAGAAGCATTGGGGAGTTTGGAAGATGAGGAAGTCGGAAATTAGGAAACTCATTAAGTGCTAGATTTTTGGAATATTCGAGTTCAAACTGAGTCAAGAGATCGGGCATGCTCAATTCTATTAAATTACTCAACTTCTTCAACGAGTTAGCAGTGACAGAATCAAGCTTTGATTCAACATATTGGATTGGAGCAGGGTGATGAATTAGATTAGTTGATTTATCGTGGTTTTTGAGTTTAAGATGAGCTTGACAGGGTGACTTTGGTTTTGTCTTAGCGGGGCTCTCAATTCTTGGTAGTTCTTTCTTATTTGGTTCCTGGATGTTCTCAACTGGTTGATTCACAACCTTGGCCCACTGAATCTTAGTAAGCACCTGATAGCATCTTATTGCCTCTTTATGAGTGGAACGTTTAGTGGAAAATAGTAACTTCTTGACCCTTTGATCATTGTCTTTTATTGGCGCATCTTCATTCCCCATGATAACAGGTTGAAAGTGAACAGCACCTCTGAACTAGATCACCCTAAATTGATCCAAGTGTTGTTTCCATTTAATTAATAATTATTTAATCTCATCATTCAATATTTTTTTATTTTCTCTATGGATTATGGCACCTGCGCTTTTTGCTTTTCCTTTGGCTTGATCGTTTACACTCTGACCACCACCTTGCTTACAACGAGTGGTATATCTATGATGACTTTTCGAAACGATAGGCTTCAACTCGTTGATGTTGGAAGGAATATTGGCCTTATTATTGAAAATAGCAGCTGGAAAGTAAACCCAGCCCACAAGAATGATACACCAGTTGCGACTTTGATGGCATTTTAAGCTGGAATCGATCATTTCTGGAGAAAGCTGGGATTGAGGAAGAACTTTTTTGAGAATGCCAAACCTTTCTTCAATTTCTAGGCGTGGGCCAGTATTTGTCGAGCGAAACCAAAATAAGGAGTGTTATTATTAGACTTGATGCTAAGTTGGTCAGATTCTTCATCACTCAAATTCTGCAATCCCAATTTTGGGTTAAAATGTTCTATTTCCTCATCGCTGTCAAATTCAGAATCTGAGCCCTCGATACTCGAGCAATCATTTTGAATAATCTCTTCGAATCTCACTTCAGTAACAGGCTTGAAGCCCTTCTCCTTAAGTTTCAAATTATATCTATACGAGTCAGTTTTAAAATGTTTTCTCTGACTCGATAAATCGTCCAATTTTAAGATATTACAAGTAATACAACTAAAACTATTCTTTGTAGCGTTGATATTAGCACTAATTGACAATTATTTTCTTCAGCTGGTGATTTTCTTCACTTTGAACGGAGTTCTCCTCTTCTTCAAATTGATAATTGTCATTGCTTTGATCTGTTGTGGTTAGTAAATCGTAATACTCATTGGAATATTTGCTAGCAATTAGTTGAAATAATATTTTTAATTTTTTCTCTATTATTCGTTATCATTACTATTATTAAATAGTATCTATATTATTAACATTCATTATATGTATAATACAAGTAATAAAATTATTTTCATGAATTATCCATCATTTTATAAGTTTAAAAGAATTATCAGATTGATCTGAGATTTTTTAGTTAATTTTCAAGAAATTCGAATGATATAAAAATCATTTGTAAAGTAAGAAATAGTAGTAAAATTTTGCAAATAAGCAATTTTTGTAAAAAATCATTATATATAAAATAGTTTTATCTCTAATGTATAATTACAATACTCACTCTCCTAGTAACAGATTTAACTTTTAAATCAAAACGTCTAAACTATTTTATAAAATTATTCCAATATCATAAATAATCGGTGATATTGAATTGATTCTTTCAAAAATTATGACACAAATTAAGTAATAGATCCATCAAATATATCCTAAGTATACATCCAATGTGTACATTGCGTAATATTGATATATAAGTTAATGATACTATAATTTTGATTCTATACGGTATTAAATAGTGTTTTTTTATAATATATAGTTTTTGGTAATTTATTATATGAAATACTGATTTATTAATAAAAGGATTGGAGTTAAAATGAAAATCGGTGCGTAAATAATCACTGTATCAAGTACTATATAAGCCTAAAAAATATAGGAATAAATTAGATATTTAAATATTAATAATCCCAATATGACAAATTTTAAATTTGTCGAAAAGTATCACAATGATGGATGTATTGTATCCCTTATAGTGCATTAATTACATTTTTATAGATTTGAGATATTTAATTCACTAAGAGTCAATGTCTTGAATGATAAGAAGATGAATATATTGAATAGTTAGGAAAATTATATAATATTTATACTGAGCAATGCTTTAAGAAATATTCAATATTTTTAATTTTTTTTCCTGTTAATCAGTTTTGAAAAATAAAAATTTAAAAATACATAACATCAAGTTAATAATATTTTGATATTTATTTATCAATTTGTATTATTGAATATCAAAATACAACTTGAATCATTAAAAAATATTAAGTATATTAATAATTCTCTATTTCTTTAAAGTATATGTAACTAATTAATTTTTTAATTTGAATATTAATTTACCACTAATGGTAAGTTAAATAACTTATTAATATCTTCAAGCTGATATATTAATTATAGAAAATATATAATATTTAATTACAATTAAACTATTGAAATATAAATTATTAATTTAGAAAGAAAAAAGGGCAAATTTTTTAATATGTTATTTTTCAAGTATATTAAGATTTTGATAAATTGATTATATATAAAATATATAAGTGAATAATATTCTTAAACTATATATACTAATTATAATTATTTTTTAATAAAATATTTTTAATTATAACTTTTAATTAATATTTATTTTTTATAAAATTAGATAATAAATATAAGGTTTATTATGTTTTTATTATTAATAATACTCAATAATTAATATTTTAAAATTATTTATATTTTGTAAATATTTTATAAATATAATTTTTTATTTTAAATTATCATTAGTTGTTAAATTAATCACTTTATAATAAAAAAGAAATTATTTAAAATTAACTTAAATTTAAAAGATTAATATCTATAATTACTATTTTATCTTAATTAAAAAGTGATTTAAATAATCTAACATTAATTATATAAATATATTATATATATATAAGTCTAAGTTTGAATTAATTAATAAAAAAAATAAAAATTTAATAGATTAAATAAATTTTTTATCTTAATATATTATAACTATTAAATCTTAAATTCTTTAATATATTTTTTTATTTAGAAAAATAATAAAATATCAAAATAATCACCATAATAAATTCTAATAAAAAAATATTTCTATTGATATATAAATATTAGTTATTATAAAATATTATAGTATTATTTAGATTTTTTATTTAATTTCTTAATAGTAAATTCATTAATATAAGCCTTATATTAATTTTTTTAAATATAAAAATTTTTAATTAATATACTTATCTTAAATTATATAAAATTATTGTTTTATATAATAATTATAAAATATATATAAAATTAAAATTATATAAGGTTTGTTATATATAAAAAAATAAAAAAGCTATCATATTTAATATATCTATTAGATTATAACTAATATAATTATTATAATTTTAAGTAATAAAAAATATACTAATAAGAAAGAAATTCCTATAAATAAATTAAATTATTTTATAAAGATATTAAATTTCATTCTAATAAAAAAACTATTTTTTAAGTGTTAAAAGCTTGTTAAAAGTATAGCAAAGAGTTATTAATAGTAAAAGAGAATTCATTTTGTATTGTGTATTAATTTCATTTAATTTTAATCTCAAAAAATTATCATCATTTAAAATATAAAGTAATAAATATTACTAAAATGAATAATAATTTTATTTCCTATTATTTAAGTAAAATAACTGGATGCTGTATATTAAAATTGATTTTGGCAAATAACTTTAAACATGGATTGGTTTCAATGAGTGATTCTTTAGCATTTGGTGGAAGTAAATATGAATGACAGTAGGACCAAAATTGACCAAGATAAATTAAAATCATTAATGGAGGAAAGCCCTTAACGAGAAATATCTTCAATCAATAAGTTAGCAAACTTCCACCGCTTGAGTACTAGTTTTATTACTAAAAAATATTCAAACTTTCAACATAGTTATATTTGCATGATGATGTCGTTTCGCTGAACTTACATTCAATTCCCTAATGCTTTTAAAAACATTGATCTTTTGGAAAATGAAGATTCAATTATAAAATAAATGGTTAACATTGGGTTTATAACTAATAAAAAATAGTGCAAATTACTCTAGTGTCCTGAAATGGAATGGATATACAAGTAGCGGATAATATTACCTAAGTTGATATGATTTAAACAGATAAACGTAATATTTGATATCTATATATTAGAATATAAAAATTGTTAAAGAAATTCAGAACCAGTTATAGAGTTTGATACAGTTCATTATTAATAAACATCTCACAATGCTCATTAAACCAACATATTACACCAAGAAATAAGTGAGGAAAGCATAAAGGAAAACTATAGAACCACAATAGCATCGATGAACGAATATATAAAATCCGTAGGGCTTTGCCACTATTGCGAATATCAGCATTCAAATTCAGTTGCAAAATCTGTGATTAAAATTTCAAAGAATAGTTTTAGGTCAATTCAGGTCATTTGATTAAATTATTTTAATGTGTAACTAAGTATCACTAAAGTTATTAGAATACTTATAATATCTAAATACATGTATTAATTACTGTATATTTCAAGTTTGTCGAATACCATTATATAAATAGAACTTTTTATTTAATTCATATAGTAGTTTGTGATGATTACATCTTTATTATAGTATAATAAGGATTTTATTATATTATGATAAATAGATATAGATATTTAGGTTTCAATTGTTAAGCTTATAACCTAATTTACTACTAAATAAGAAATTTATATTAACAAAAACAGAATATTAAGTTTTATTCTGAAATAAAATTTGTAACAGCATTTTAGTTAATTAGAACAATTAAAAGTTTATTATGATTTATTTATAGCAAATGTTCAAGATTGATGATAGGTATAAAAACCTCAAATCTTTCAATTGCTAATTGAATTAATATTTTACAAGTATTTAAACATATTAGCATACTTTTGTAACACATTATCACCAATTTCAGATCATTGTTTTCAATTATTTACAATGTACATTTAAACGATACAATAATCGAATTAGATAATTTTCTGGTTATGATAAAGTGATTTTCTCTCTAAATTTGAATTTGATTCAATTTTGAAGAATTTGATAATTTAATGAAATATTTGAATAATGATATTTTTGATTTTTAAAAAGATTATTTTGAAATCAATTATGCTGTAGAAACGTTAGTTCAACTTGAGGTTAAAAAATTCCATTATATATAAACTTTTACAACTATAACTACAATAATTACAGTTATAAAACTTGAAAGATTGCCATCAAAGTTTGAATTAGAACACTTCGAACTATTATTATTGAAAGAAAAACTACATTTTTAAATCCAAAATAAGTGAATTTGAATACTTGATATAATAGTAATTATTCTGTATTATATTATTTAAAACCTGGCTCAATTTATATTTTTATCAGGACCCGTAAAATTTTGAATTCAATTTTCAACATTTTTTAAAATATAATTATATATATTTTAAAATTAGAATAAAAATAGAATACTATAAAATTTCAATGATTTCTATTAAATATTTATTATTTCAATTTTATTAAGGAAAACAAGTAAAACTTTAATAACACTTAATTAAAAAAATCATATTTTATTAGAATTATAATAATAAACTAAAACTTGATATCAACAAATAAAATTTGAACAAGTTAAATTGTGAAAAACATTAGGTATTTCAAAAGATTATTATTAGTATTATATAAAAAAAGACATGAAGAAATAAAAGAAAATATAAAGAAAAAATATTTTTATTAAATAATTAAAAAATAATGAAATGTTAGAAAATTATATAAAACTTATTTGTAGGTATTATAAAATAATAATTCATTGAATTGGATCGTTTCGCGGCTTTTAGCTCTTTGAGGGCCATCGAGGACACTGACACAGTCATTGTATAGGCCAGATTGTGAAGCATAGCACCAACAAACTGAGGCAAGTTGCTGATGATCAGTTCCCCAGCCATCCGATCATGATTACTGGTAAATGGGGCGTTGAAGAGGGTGACTAGATCAGCAGCAGTGGCAGTGTGAGAATCTGACATTTTAAGAAGGCAGATCACAGAATATCAGTAGGAATGGAAGTAGAACAGATAATGAATTATGTCTCAAGTGAAGCTATAGATGGCTTCTTGAGTAGGCTCGGAAACCAGCTTTGAGTAAGGAAAAGGTTTATTTGTGAAATAGAATAGAAAAGGTTCTCTGAGAATTGAGAAGGGAGTGTTGGCATAAGTGGGCCATGATGGATCATTAGCATAGTTGTAAGGATATGTGAATATTGGGATATCAAAAGGTTAGCACCTTAGTCACAAATTGTCGGGATTATTTATGTGGCTAAATTGGAATGATATATATTTAATGTTGATTATTGAGTGTAAGAAAGTATTTATTAAATAATAATCGCCACATATAAATATGACAAGATGGCCGAGTGGTTAAGGCGTGTGCCTAGAAAGCACATGGGATTTCCCGCGTAGGTTCAAATCCTGCTCTTGTCGTTTATAATTCATTTTTACTTTTCATTTTGCATATTTTTTCATTTTGATTTTGCAATTTCAACAAATATTTTAACTTTTTTTTCTGTCATCAATGTATAAAATTTGTTTTATAAACTAAAATAAATAATAGCATTTATTATAAGTAAAATTATTTATGATCTTATAAACAAATTATTGTTGGTCAGTGTTTTAAATAATAAAGATTAGTTATAAAAATATTACTATAATAAGATTTTATGATACATTAATAAAAATATAATTTTTTAAGCATTCAATTAATCACTAGATTAATTTTATTAAAAAAATTAAAATACTCTATAAAATAAATAATAATTAATATTGCAATTCAAATGCTTGTTAAATTAAACTTACTTTAAAAGATCACAAGTTTGACAAATTAATAACATCGAAAATTCGGTTTCTTTCATAAATACAAAATCAGACTGACATATCGATCTATTATATTATTAATTTATATAAATTATACAATTTATCAATATTTTCTTACAGATGATTATTAATTTCATTCTTAATAGATTCAATTAACTATATTAACATATCAATAAATCTGTAGAAAAAAATGATTAATATGAAATAAATTACTTGATTCGTATAACTAAATTGGCAATTATGGCATTGTAAATAAGTTCCATTCGCTATTAGATGGTTGGAACATATAAAACATGTGAAATCTGTCTCATTATTAGAAGCATTCATAAATGCTTGAATGGCAGACTCTATATCGTTTAACTCAAATTGTTGATATTGTTCTAATTCTGTTGTAATAAAAATTAATTAATATAAATTGATTGATAATAATAAAATAGATGAATACCTTCTTGCTGAATGTCAAACTCACAATCCATATTCTCCCCATTAAAATACTGTAAATAAAACTGATTCCAAGCATTTTCCAACTCCTTTTCATATTTGACCAAGTCCAAATCATCAGTATCCATATCCATATCATTCAAACTCTTAAATCTATCATCGTCGGAACAGTAATCCGTATTGGTATCCACTTCCGAGGTTTCACCACTATTTAAAAATTTTTCTTCAATCTTTCTAAATTGGATATTATTTAACTCTCTAGAAGTTTTTCGTTGTAATTGAAAATTTTTTAAAAATTGGGATTTTATGAGTTTGATGTCATGTTTATTAGTATATTTTGGCGATTTGCGTGTTATTGGATGTCGGTTCGGGTTGCTATTATTCATTTTTAAGTTTTCGATTGTTTATTGTTATTTTTTTGATTAAGTTAATTATAATTTATGATATATATATATATATATATTTGGAATAAATTGTGAAATTATGGGATCATCAGGTTAACATTAATTTTATTTAGCTGTCACAACTATTTACAAGTTTAATATTCGATTATAAACAAAGATCCTAATCAAATCAAATTTAGTCACCCTCGCGCAAGTTCTTTATGAAGTCCAGAGACTCCAAGGGGGTAAACCCAAACATTATTGCTGAAAGGCTGGATTGATCAAATGTTAGATAGAAAAAAGGGCATATTTATAGTCATAATGTTTTGATTAATTTCTATATTTTATAAATAATGTTTAAGTCTTGCTTGATCCAAGTTATACAAGAAAATATTCACAGTTATAAATGTATTTTCATGTGTGATGTTTGTTGTAAAAGATTACCTTGTACCAATGGTATTCTATTATTTTAATAAATATACTTGGTATAAATTTTTAATAAAACCATTTTAATTTTCGTATGCATTTTTACTTAAAATATGTTTATTAATATAACATTGATTAATGAAAAGACTTAATAAAATACAGAGGAAGCTTAAATTAAAAATGATATAATTAACTTAATATAACAATGAATTTATTTTAGCGTTGAATATATTTGTAAATATAAATATATTATATTATATATATTAATTAATTATAATTTTATAAGTAAAAATAATTAAATATCAAAAAGATATTAAAGAGAAAAAATTATCTTTATTAATGAATTTAATTCTTTTTATATATTCAAATAAAATTTTAAAATTTATATATATATGAAGTTAACTATAAAGATATAAAATAAATATTTTA
>JNEM01016515.1:0-26579 GCA_000697335.1 Conidiobolus incongruus B7586
TTTACAAGGATTAATATTACTATTTAATTCTATAATTGAAATGCTTTAAATTAAATTAAATATAAAATTTTATTATAAAGATCTAATATTAAGTTTCAAAATATATATAAATTGATCAATTGAAATATTAGTTAATATTTATGATTAGTATATCATATGTATCTATATTATATTATTTGTATTGCGTTATTTAATTTAAATTCTTATGACAAAAAATAGGAATTGTGGAGATATATATATTGTTTAAGAATATAAAATATCAGATTCAATTTTCTAATAATAATTTGAAATATAATTAATTATTCAAAGAATTTATACTTGATCTCAATTTAAACTATAAATATTTAAAATATTTTGTTTTAATCTTAAATTGATTCCAATACCATAACATATTTGTAACATAAATCAAAAATAAATTTTAATATAAATGTGAGTATAATATATATTAGATCATAAAAGTAATATGAATTATGAATATTTTATGAACATTAATTTGAATTCAATACATCAATTGATATTGATACTTTATTTGGAATGATTTTAATATGATTTTTATAAATATAACGTTTATGGCTTTAATGTTCTAAATTATTATTTCATATAAAATTAAATAATCTGTTTGATGTAAAAAACTAAAATTTGTTAATATTAACTTATTTCTCAAGAATGAGATCATATTTAAATACTGCATATAATACAGTATGAAAATTTTATTATAGAATAATAATACTACTTATAAAAATAAAATCAAATATTTTAGATAACATAGTTTCATACTAAATCAAATATCACAACAAAATTATATCTAATCTTATTAACTCCAAAAAAATATTGAAATTTAATTAATAGTTACAATATATTGGTGGATTAAGTTACAAATATTATTTTAAACAAATTCAATTGAATTTATAAACAATAATATTAAATTAAATAAAACCGAAAATAATCCTATTTGTTTGAATCATATATCAATATTAAATTGATGCAGTAAAAATAATTCAATTAATTCATTGTTTATACACCAATTTAACAAAAAAAGTATATATTAGTATTTTGTCCAAATATTAATAAAATCACTATTAATGTGGAATATTATATTGTAATAAAGAAGGGTTTAAAAGAGGTTTAATATAATATTATTAAGATAATAAAATATTGAAAAGTTTATTGATTTTGAAATATAATAAATTTTTAATTAAAAAAATATTAGTTTTATTACATCAAATTAAGTATAAAAACGATTCGGGTATCTTTATTTCCTAACAATATGTTCTCTAAAATTGTGGGATGAGTGATTGAAAAGATTTAGTAATGAATGAATGATTTCATCATATGATGATTGGATATGATTTTACTAGAATGAATTTTAGAAGGATTGATTGGACGATTATTAATGTTGTATTGGAAATGTAAAATGAAAATTTTGCTCACACAAAATTAAAATCCATTACAAAGAATAATAAAAGAGTGAACAATAATTGAATCATCTTTTGCTTCTTAGACTTTAGGTGAGTTTATATACACATTTAAAAAACATTCGCCAATATATAGATTTAGCTATATATAAATAATATTTTAGTTTAAATATTTTTCAATATTTACACTATATATTTGAACAAAATGATTAACTCCTTATCTTTTAGTTTAATCTACTTTATAATAAAACAAGATGGCTGATAACGCTAATGTCCCTACCTTCAAATTAGTTTTAGGTATTTTCATTACTTGATTTATCTATTAACCCTAATGATCTAACCAATTTTTCCCTTAGTTGGTGATGGTGGTACCGGTAAAACTACCTTCGTCAAGCGTCATTTGACTGGTGAATTCGAAAAGAAATACATTGGTGAGTGTATCCTTCAACCTATATTTCGAATTTACTAATCATGATTTTCATTTTTAGCTACTCTTGGTGTCGAAGTCCGTCCCTTGAACTTCCACACTAACTGTGGTCCTATTGTTTTCAGCACTTGGGATACCGCTGGTCAAGAAAAGTTTGGTGGTTTACGCGACGGTTACTAGTAATATTAATAAGACAGATATATATATATTTTTGATTTGATTTTAACTACTTTTTTAGTATCCAAGGCCAATGTGCCATCATTATGTTTGATGTCACCTCCCGTATCACCTACAAGAATGTTCCTAACTGGCATCGTGATTTAGTCCGTGTCTGTGAAAACATTCCCATTGTTTTATGTGGTAACAAAGTAGATATTAAAGAACGTAAAGTCAAGGCTAAGGCCATCACTTTCCACCGCAAGAAGAATTTACAATACTACGATATTTCTGCCAAGAGTAACTACAACTTCGAAAAGCCTTTCTTATGGTTAGCTCGTAAGTTAATTGGTAACCCCAACCTTGAATTCGTCGGTGCTCCTGCTCTTGCTCCTGCTGAATCCACTGTCGATCCTGCTTTGGCCGAACAATACCAACGTGAAATGAATGAAGCTGCCGCTCAACCTCTTCCTGAAGAAGATGACGACTTATAAACTCTACAATTTCACAAACCACAAGCTTATTCCACTGTTTCGCTCGCACTTGACCTTTCTTGATTGGATAAACAAGTCTCTTGTATTAATCAATGTCTATATATCATGATACTTTATAACTAAAATATTTCTTTAATTTTCATCTCATATTATGATACTCATTTTATAATATTTTCTTCTAAAACAGGATTCGCTACAATATGAATATATTTATAGCCGTTCGATTTTAATTAATTGTCAAGTTAATAATTGAATTTTGAGTTTTTTATACCAAATACTATTCATAAATCCAATTTTTTAATATATATATATATATATATATATATATGGTTATCTTTATTATATTTAATCAGATAAAATCTGATTTTTCGAATTGATATTTCCTCTTCTTTATACTTTACGAAAATATTTACCTTAATATTCTCATGCAGTAATTAATATCTTGAACAATACAAAATCAAGAATGATGAACTTTATATATCACTATTTAATCAAGTTAAACATATTTGATCATTATATCACTCAATCAATTATTTTTAAAATCATTAAATATATAATTGAATCAAAATTAATTTATATTTTAAGATAATCAATATTACCATAAAGAGTAATCTATCAATTATGTTATTCTTTATATCATTATGTAATATTAATTTACATAGTTTTTCTAATAATAGTGAAGATAAAATAACCTAATATTAATATTTTAAATATGTTATGTTGATATTGATCTATTTTTATATTAACAAATTTTGAAAGTATTAATAAATTCACGCATTGCAAGCATGCTAGTTAAAGTGAATAGATAGATTTAAATTAAACTAGGTAAAAAGATTTTGAAATTCAATTTATTCATTATCAAAGATACCTATTTTCATTTATCATATATTAAATTATTATGTAATGATTATGTGACTAATTATCATGTAAACTTTCTAACACCTTTTAATAAATTAGCATTTAAAGTATTTTGATTATAATACAATATAATATACTATTCTAATACGATTTTCTAGAAACTTAATTGTATTATGTTATATGTATATTCGTTTTATTATGATATTTTAAAATTTATAATATTCTCTATTTATATTATTTTCAAATTTAACAAATTTATTTTTAATTTTTTAATCTTTTATTTTTAAAATATAAAATTCATCAAAATTTTATTTAATTTGGTTTAATATTAAAAAAAACTTATTATAACCTAATTTAATTTTTTATTAAATTCATGCATCAAAATGTATTTTTATACATTCTAATTATCAATATAAAAATAATTATGATCAATCTATATTTATTTATATAAATCATACAAATATAAATTGTGTTGAATTAAATGATAATATATTTGGATAAATATAATTTATTTTCATATATTTAGTAACAACATTAATGCGTTCTTTAAATACTATAAAATGTTTTAATATAATACCTTATTTAATAATCCAAAAGGTTAAGTTTAATAAGAATAATTTTAAATCAACTTGGATTCTGCTATATTGCAAATAAATCTATACTAGTATCCACTATTGCTCTATCTTATATGAAATTTTATTTGATCAACTTCATGGTTATTTTGTTCAACTTTAACAATATTCAATATGATGATAAAGAAAGGATTTCATTAGAGCCATTAAATCAATTTAAGAATTTAATTCCAAGATTAGAAACTGAACAATTAATTGAAAAGAATAGTGAGATACCAGAAGGTGATAAGAAAGAGATAGAGACGTTTGTAATTTCTCATTTTGAAGAGAGCTTTGATAATCCAGATTATAATCGTATTTTGTCCAAATCCAAAACCACCTTATTGGACAACCCTGTAGATTTAACTAATCCAAGTACTAAACAGTTATTAATAAACATCGCTACATCTTTAAACGAGTTTAGTCAAACTCTCCCTCATGTAAACCAAGATTTCAATGCTCCCAATAACTATTTCACCGATTTCATGACTGTATTTCGGACTTTGTAATAAGTATAGCAATGATGACTTGATTACTAAAGTGGAATTTGATAAATATGCAGCTGATACTCTTTATATGTTCTTATTAGATAGTTATTTAGAATCGACTGAATCGAATCCAGATATCAAAGCTACTTTAGACAATTTTCAAAGCACACTTTTTGAATTAGATGAAATTTTGTGCTGACTCAACTAAGGAAACATTAGTTGATTTATTCCATTATATAGATCCAAATTCCCATTAGTTGTTGGTTTGTATTCACCCAATAAATATTTTATTCAATATAACTTAATGAATTCAGCTTTATACTAAATTTATTTAAAATAATAATAATAATAATAATAATAATAATAATCAAATATAGGATTGAACATAGTAAAAAATCAAACATTTTATTAAATTAGTTATAATTTTATGAATATAAATAATCAATTGCAAATTAACTAATCAGACTATTAAACCTATCGAAATAAATTACACAAGTAAACCTTTTATATATAAACATATTAAATTCATTCATCAGTCTGTGGCATTACCGAGTCATATTTATCCTTATAAATCCAAGAATTTCCAACTAATCCAAAACCTTGAGCATCAGCTAGTCTGAAATAGTATGCTGCTTTATAGAGATCTTTTTTAACACCATCGCCATTCATAAAACATTGTCCCACATCATTTTGAGCATCTGGATCTCCTAAATCAGCTGCAATTTGATAATAGAACACGGCAGCACTCTTGTCTTTTGGAACGCCCCACCCCTGTCTAAAGCATTGTCCCAATTCATATATTGCTATAATCAATTCTTGTTTGGCAAAATTGCAGTCACTTGATTGGAGTGCTTTGGTATCTATTAAAGCACCATGAGCAGAGGCTTGTAAACACTGGAAAGCTAGAGTAGTGTCGGGTTCACAACCCTTTAATTGATATTAGTATTTAGTATTTGCTAATATTAAATTAAATTACCCATCCGTGTCTTAGAGAAATTCCAAATAGAAATAAAGCTAAAGGATATTGTTTTTCAGCTCCTATTCGCAAATAATATGTAGCTTTATCCAAATCTCCTTGTTCTTGAGCCGTTAAAGCAATCTGAATAAGTTGATTTGAATCCAATTTGAAGTCTTCTTCAATCGTTTGAGATTTATATCGGCATATGTCTATTCCTGGTAGTATTAATTTGGGAGGATTATTAAGTCCTGGAACTTCTGAAATACTATTGGGTATATTTTCGAAATTGACCGAATTTATGCTTGTTGTAGAAGATTTTTTAGATAAGCCAAGTGCTCTTCTTACAGAATTCATTATTCAAGTGAGTTATATTAAATAGTAATTGAAATGAGTTAAATATTAAAAAGTGAAAAGTTAATAAATAAAAATAGGGGTCAATATAATGTGAACTATTTATAGCTTTTAATTAATATTTAAATTATGCGTAGTTATATGTATTATAAAGAAGAAGAGGATTACTGAAACTTGTTTAATCAAATTACATTAAAAAACATTGATAATTAGTTTACTAAATCTATTCCCATAACTAGACAATCCACTAAACATGAAACAAAATTATTTAAATTATCCTCAACCATTCATTTATTAAATGCAAAGCAAATATAATATTAATCAATACAATGATTTTGCCCAACTTCAGAAAGATTTATGCCAGTGTAAGAAGTGCTGAAGAAGAAACTCAGCTCAGCAACCAAGCTGTTTTTAATTTATTAGGATACGTCACTTTATCAACCTTTATTTACTTTTTATCAACGAAACATACAAGTAAATTATCTTTATAGAATATCATTAATTTTATGCCCATTATCTCTAATATATGTTTTTTATTTAATAAAGATTCAAATCCTTTTATTAACACTCAATTGCAAATTAATTTGAATAATTTTAGGTATATACAATCTATTTACAAAAATATGTAATTTGTATATTTTCTAATTTAATATCATTAATTTCAAATTTCAAGATAAAATACTCTGTTCTAGTTCTGATTTGGGCTCAAAAAATAGTTATCTTTCATAAGCACATATATATATATATATATATTAGCTTAAATATGTATAAATTTAAAATTACTTCTCTACGCTATTGATATATAATAATTTTAATGTATATAATGTTGTTTTTTAAAATCTGGATCAGATATATAATTGAATATCTCAACCTTTCTTACGGAATTGTTTTTATTTTTTTTTCTTCTGTCTAAATATAAATCATATACTCAATTACGCAGTTATTGTTTATTATACCAGTTACTTGCGTATTTTTTAATTAGCATATCTTATTATAACCCATCAATTTGTTGATAAAATTTATTTAAAATTCGATTTTCAAATTTATAACGTGTCTGAAAAAATAAGCGCATAGTCAATATTTTAAATGAATTACCTTGATTTTCTGGATATTTTAATTCAAATAACTCACTTTTAATTAATATTAGTATGACAAGATACTTATAACATGGAAAGTAATTGATTTTACATTAACAAATTCATATCTATATTAATATAAAAATACATATTAAACTGATTTTAATTGATGTTATATTCAAAATAATTCTTATTTAATGCATTATTAAATCAATGGTGATCAATAATAGTATTAAAGCCATATTATTAAATTCAAAAGTATCTAATATCAACTTGAGAGAAAAATTAAACAAAAATTTACAAATACTCAAATTTATTCTAAAATCGGTTTATATAAATATTTTATAGTGATTTTGTATATTGTCGTCAAATTATATCATATTTGATTTTGAGTTTGAATATAGTGAATAAAACATATTGATTATTACATTAACAATACAACTCTCAATTACGAAAGATGTATGAATTACAAATAATATCCCAAATCATTTATTAATTGAATAGATCAGCTATATTTTATCATACTCTGATCCATTGATTTTATATTTTAATATAAGACTCAAACGACACAATTTACCTTTATTATAATTTTCAAATAATAATCACCTTAAATCAGCTATATAATTCATTATTAATATATATATATATATATTGAAATTTACCGTAAAGTAGTATTACAAAATTAAATCATTTAAAATAATATGTATACAAGATTGAAAATACAATCATTTAGAAATATTAATTTAAATATAGTATATTCGCTATATTTCTCCCAGTAAGTTAATATTTCAAAAATTTTTACAGCACATATTACCAAAATTAAAGAAAATATAAGATTTAAATAGAAATATTAAATTTAAACATGATATTCTCAAAAAATTTGCGTTGGTTACTCGAAAAAATGTTGTATTAAATTTGTTAATTTTACAAGTGAAATTTGATTCATGTACAGACTTTTAAAATACAATTAGTATGATTAATTGATAATATACCTGTTAAATTCATTGAAATGATATAGTAAAGCGAAAATTTTAGTAAATATAATCTACTATTTGTTATTCATAAAACAAAGTTAATTTACTCTACCCACAATTGTTCTAATATTTTTAATAATTCATATTGAAGGAAAATTTAGTCTAAATAATATATGCTGATAATAAATATTATAAATTTGAATAGCAATAAATCAGTTAAATGAAAACAATTAAGTAATTTATATCTAACTAAATACTATTGATTATAATTGAAGAATATTTAATGATATTCCAGTTAATATAATTAATGTAAAATAATTCCAATTTAATAATTTGCTGAATGTGCTATCAGTAATTCATTATGAAAAATATTGTAATAAATAAGTAATATAATTATTAGGCATAAACATATGATATGCATCAGATATATACATTTAATTTTGATCATTAGATCAACTTTAAAACCTGTATTGAAGTGATATATAGCTTTTGCTCATCGGACCAATTTACTAAAACTACCATTTCATTTTATAATTTACAGTTAATTATTGATTTAGAATCACCTAGAAACTAATTTATATCATACCATCATATTTATTAAACATTTGAATATGGTATATAGCATTACTTGAACAATCTAGAATATTTTAGATGTTTTTAGTCGATTACAATTCAAAAAGACTTCTTTTCAGTCTCCTGACTTAATTACATTTATATTAATTATATTATATTTTGGCTAATTAAATATTCAATTATCCGTTAGAATTCTAATCCAATAGATAATACAATTAAATATAATTATTGTGATTCAGATATATGTACCATAATAAGCATTACACCAAGTTATTATATAATGAAACTATTAAGAGAGCTAGTAATATTAGTCAATCATATATAGTTTGATATTATTAATATACTAATATTTTAAACAGCTCCAATGTTTTCAAAATTAATATCTTTTAAAAATTCGGCACGTGACCAATTCAAATAATTTGATAATTATAGAATTCCTGAATGTCCAGATTAGGCAATTGAGTGATCATTTTATCTTTAATAGATGAAAGAAATGGCTATCGAATATCCAATATAGTTATCCTTGCAACTAATTTTTAATTTAATTTAAACTAGATATAAGTGATACCAAGGACACACATATGAGAAATTGATAAATTAATCATTAGAAATGGAAAGTGTAGGTATATAATACTAAATTGGGATTATTTGATGAGTATAAAAGGTGCTTAAATTCTGGATCATAAACCCAAAAGTTAATAACCAATTAAATTCAACATAAAAAATTATCAATTCATCATCAAATTACTTTGATATTGCTTTTAGATCAATCAACTTGAGCTTATCATTTCATATTTAGATTATTACTCTAACATATTTCATAATAATCTATTTAGTTTAAATTCATAGAAATATAATCAAGCATGTCAGTTCAAGAAGGTACTCTTTGATCTTCAATTTAGATCATGATAATCCCCTTTTCTAATATTGCTTAATCATAGCAACTGGACAATTCAATTTCCCCAAAGAGGAAGAGAAAATTTTAGAGTATTGGAAGGAGATTGACGCCTTCAAAACAAGTTTGAAATTATCTGAAGGCCGTCCTGTTTTCTCTTTTTATGACGGTCCTCCATTTGCTACCGGTTTACCTCATTATGGTCACTTGTTAGCTGGTACCATCAAGGTTAGTTTATTCAAGGTTCTTTTTCCTTAAACTTAAATGTACTTATATATTGATAGGATATTGTTACCCGTTATGCTAGTTTAAATGGTTACTATGTAGAGCGTAGATTCGGTTGGGATTGTCACGGTTTACCTGTTGAATATGAAATTGATAAAAAGTTAGGAATCAAGGTATTTGGAATATTTTATTATCTTTGATACAACTCTAATTTTGCGAAGGGTAAAGATGACGTCTTGGCTATGGGTATTGATAAGTACAACGCTGAATGTCGCAGTATTGTTATGAGATACGCTTCAGAATGGAGATACACCGTTGAAAGATGCGGTCGTTGGATTGATTTTGACAACGATTACAAGAGTTTGAACACCCCCTATATGGAATCTATCTGGTGGGTCTTCAAACAGATTTTTAACAAGGGTCAAGTTTATCGTGGTTTCAAGGTCATGCCTTTCTCCACTGCCTGTAATACCCCTCTTTCTAATTTCGAAGCTTCTCAAAACTACAAGGATGTCAATGATCCCTCTGTTGTCGTTTCCTTTCCCTTGGAGAGCGATCCTTCTGTTTCCTTATTAGCCTGGACCACTACTCCTTGGACTTTGCCTTCCAACTTGGCTCTCTGCGTTAACAAGAAATTTGAATATGTTAAGATCAAGGATGAAGAATCCGGAAATGTTTACATTCTTTTAGAAAAGTTGTTGAACATCCTTTACAAAGATCCCAAGAAGGCTAAATTCCAAATCCTCGAAAAGATTCCCGGTGCCAATCTTGTTGGATTGAAATATATCCCTCTCTTCGACTATTTCAAGCCCCAACTTGGCGATCGTGCCTGGAGAGTTGTTGCTGATGACTATGTCTCCGACGAAAACGGTACTGGTATTGTCCACCAAGCCCCTGCTTTTGGTGAAGACGATTATAGAGTTTGTCTTGCCAACGGTATTTTTGAAGCTGATGGCTTCTTACCTTGTCCAGTAAACGAATCTGGTATCTTTACCAGCGAAGTTACCCATTTCGCCGGCCAATATGTTAAGGATGCTGATAAGGATATTCAAAAGCATATTAAGGGGTTGGGACGTTTAGTGCGCCAGAACCAATTCTATCACAGCTACCCCTTCTGCTGGAGATCAGACACTCCTTTATTATACAAGGCTGTTCCTTCTTGGTTCATCCGTGTTAAGACCATTACTGACAAGCTTTTGGCTAACAATAAGAAGAGCTACTGGGTTCCTGACTACGTTCAAGAGAAGCGTTTCGCCAATTGGATTGGCAATGGTGTTGACTGGAATGTGTCTCGTAATCGTTACTGGGGTACTCCTATTCCTTTGTGGGTCAGTGAGGACTTTGAAGAAGTTGTTTGCATTGGCTCTATTGCCGAATTAGAAGAGTTGTCTGGAGTTACTGGTATCACTGATCTTCACCGTGATAAGATTGATCACATTACCATCCCTTCCAAGATGGGTAAAGGTCAATTACGCCGTGTTGAAGAAGTTTTCGACTGTTGGTTCGAATCTGGAAGTATGCCTTATGCTCAGCAACACTATCCCTTCGAAAACGAAGCCAAGTTCAAGGCTAGCTTCCCTGCCGACTTCGTTGCTGAAGGCTTAGATCAAACCAGAGGTTGGTTCTACACCCTTCTCGTCATCTCTACTCATTTATTTGACGAACCGCCTTTCAAGAATTTGATTGTCAACGGTATGGTTTTGGCAAGTGATGGTAAGAAGATGAGTAAGCGTTTGAAGAACTATCCCGATCCTCTTGATATCATTAACGGCTACGGTGCTGACGCCCTTAGATTATTCTTGATCAACTCTCCCGTCGTTCGTGCCGAAACCTTGCGCTTCAAGGAAGAAGGTGTTAAGGAAGTTATCAGCAAAGTTTTCTTGCCCTGGTACAATGCTTATCGCTTCTTCATCAGCCAAGTTATTTTGTTCAAGAACGAGTTCGACGTCGACTTCAAATACAATCCCAATGTTGGCAAGTCCTCTAATATCATGGATCGCTGGATCCTTGCCTCTTGCCAATCTTTGATCAAGTTCATCAAGGAAGAAATGGCTGCCTACCGCCTTTACACCGTTGTTCCCCGTTTATTGCAGTTGATTGATCAATTGACCAACTGGTACGTCCGTTTCAACCGTAAGAGATTGAAGGGTGAAAATGGTGTTGAAGATGGTGTTATTGCCTTGAATACCTTATTCGAAACCTTGTTTACTTTGTGTAAAACTATGGCCTCTTTCACCCCCTTCTTAACCGAACACATTTACCAGAATCTCAAGCAGTTCTTGCCCAACACTGATGGCATTGAATACCAATCCGTCCATTTCTTATCATTCCCTGAAGTTCGTGAAGATTACTTTGACCCACAAATCGAACGCGCTATGGCTCGTATGCAAGGTGTCATTGAATCTGGCCGTTTCATCAGAGACAAGGAGAATATTAGCTTGAAGACCCCTCTCAGAGAATTGATTGTCATCCACCCTGATGAAGAATACCAAAATGATGTCCTCTCCTTAGAATCATACATCAAGGAAGAACTCAATATTCGTATCTTGACTGTCTCTGCTGAAGAAGACAAGTATGGCGTCAAATACAAGATCCAAGCTGATCTCAAAGCTTTAGGAGCTAAGTTGAAGAAGGATCTTCCCAAAGTTACTAAGGCTCTTCCTGGTCTTTCTACCGAAGCCATCAAGGCTTATTTGAACGATGGCCACATTGAAGTTTCTGGAATTGCTTTGGGTAAGGATGATCTTCAAGTCATTCGCTACTTGGACGAATCCACTACCAACTATTCTACTCACTCCAATCAAAATGTTATGATCCTTTTGGAAACTGTCATCCATGCTGATCTCTTGGAAGAAGGTTTAGCTCGTGAAGTCATCAACAGAGTTCAAAGATTGAGAAAGAAGGCTAACCTTCAACCCCAGGATAACGTTGATTATTACTATCAATTCCACCAAGATCCCGAGCAGCAACTTGAACATGTGTTATTGAGCCAAAAGGCTTTCTTAACCAAGGCCCTCCGTCGTGATTTGATCCCCTTGAATAACCGTCAATCCGATGCTCAAGTTGTCATTGAAGAAGATCAAGAAGTCGCCGGAACTACCTTCTTACTTTCTTTAGTTAAGATCTAAGACTCTTTCTTTACAATAAAATTTTGATTTATGTATATTTTCACTTCACTTTATATTTTGTATTGATTTTTCTGCAGTTGTTCTATACACCCATTTTGATTGAAATAAAATTATCAAATTAATCATTTCAGTTCCCAAAATATAATAATATTAAGGGATTAATTTGAAATTTGGCATCATTTAAAAATTTCGTCATGTATATTGTTCAATAATACTTTGAAATTATATGATTAGTAAAACAATTTAGCTTGAATTATGAAATTCAAAACTGGTGCAAAATCTACCCTTGAAAAGTTGTCTCCCCAGTAAATTAAAATATAGAAATGTATGTTTGAAGAATTAAACAATCTTGTTTTATTAAATATTTAAGGTTCTTGTATTGAATAAGAAACAACTTGTATCAGCCAATTATCTGAGAAACTACTTGATGCCCTTAATAAAACTATGATTTTAGGAATTGAATAAAGATTTATATTTTATATGGAGTAGATCAGAATTGTGAATACAATTCTAAAAGCTTTCCGTACAGGAACTCAATGCTTGGTATGGGTATATTAAATATGGAGAAATCACATGTTTTGAATCATGATACCACTATAATCATAACAACCATACCATTCATAATCCTTCTCACTTTCAGCTGGCTCTGAGTCAAATTTTTTAATGCTGATAGGTGTGTGATGATATTGTATTTGGACAAGCCAATCAATAAAAATTTAACAATTATTACAGAAATCAAAGTCAATGCTTTTATTTTCTGAAATCTCATTAAAGATAGAGAAGCATGTGATAGATTTAGATAATTTATTCAAATCAACTTGAATTTTATCAATCCTATTTTTTCCTAATATACTTGATACATGGTTTTCTCTTATTTTCGCACTCAACATTCTTTACAGAGAATGAAGCTTTGAAATGCTATTTAATCCAACACTTAGCAAAAGGTATTATTATATAATTGAAATTATCATTAGAACTGATCAACTACTAACATTTACAGACACTATACACTAAGTTTAATACTCTTTTAATCAAATGATATTCCTTTTCACGAACAATTCAGATATTTCAGACATCCCTTTATTACTAAACCTTCATAAATATTCTTCCCAATAATCATATTATAATATTTTAATCTATCCGTTCTATCATTTTAATCAAATATATCTGATATATCGATTATGTCATAATATGATCAATTAAATATTCCCATGATAAACACAATTAGTAGTTTTTTTTTACCAATAACCACTCAAAATATATTCTAAATCATTTTTTTTCAAAAATATTTTGAAATAATTTTGCTTGATACTCAAAAAATTTTACAAATTATATGTTTTTCAATGTTGGCTAAACTAGCATTTTAATTAACCACCATAAATACTGATACATTAATAATAAATCATTAAATTCTCTTAAAGGAATTCTGTTCATTATAATGATCTTATAACAATATATTTATATCATAATTATATATCATGCATATTTTGTTGATCAATTTCTAGTTAGATGAGGATAGTCGATTGATTGCAGTAACCAGGTGATATGGTATGCTTTAATGTTAAACTAATAAAGAACAATATACCACGGAAATTGTGAAATTCAAAATAAATCAATACACTTGATCTAACCACTTCACTTGTGTAAATACCATTTATGGTTAACTTGAATGAAATCTAACAATTCTTTTTATTATCAGAATATATCAATCAGCCACCGTTTTTAGCTTGTTCAATATATTGCTGTATTGTTTATTATCTGAAAGTTTGGTCAATACAAGCAATCAATGCATTATTCTGCATGATAAAAATTATATAATGAAAAGGATGTAATATATCTGAGACCGAATGTGATCAATTTCATGAAATATAGTTGAAATATTTGGCAAATTAGATTGATGGTATGGTATATAAAAGCCATATATTAATATTATATATAATCACACAAAAAAAATTCCATGTATTCAATTTAAATTAAATATGTCATAAACAATCAAATGATTTTATTTCAATTTAATCATTATATTTGAAAAAATTTAATTATACTAGCAATACAATTGGTTGAATATATTGTATTTTATTAATAGATGTGTAATAATAAAGTAAATCATTAATATAGATATTTGAAAACCTGGTAATAGCTGATTTTGGGAATTATTTAATATAAGTTGATTTTATAAAATATATATAATTACTTGATAATGGTTTTATTATTCAACTAAAATAAATTTTAAAATAATATTATAGATTATTATATTTTGAATATTTTGTGACTGTGAATGTAAATCATTCATTTAATCATATTCAATTTTATGATCAATTATAGATATATAATATTGATTATTAAATATCAAAATAATATTAAAAAATATTATATAATTTCTTCATAACAATTTTTAAAGCTTATTTTCAGTTTCAGCATAATATTCGAAATATATATGATTTTTTATTTCTTTTTATAAGCTGATTTTCTAAGGTTAGTTTGATTTTCCTATTATAGATATATTTGACTCAAAATATTTACCTTATAAAAGGTTAATAAATAATCTAGTCTAATATTATAATCAAATATTGGGTTTAGTTAAATTAAACTGGTATAGTATAAAAATTTTCATTTAGTAAAATAACGGAAACTGCTATGCTTTAATCGAGAATAAAATGATTGTATCATGATTTTAGAAATGTTATAAATACTCTGGTACAAACCCCAGTGAAAGAAGTTTTGAAAGAATAGTTTATAATGCAAAATAATATATTATTAACTTCTAAAATGAAATTGAATTGAAATTAAGCGGCTGAACAATGCTAAACATTAGTTTAGATTTATGGATTGAGTGATTATAGCATAATTCAATATATCAAAGAGAGAGGAAGACAAGGGTAATATCATCGTTATTATTGATTTTAATAAGTGACTTCACGTTAAATAAAATAAGAATACTAAAAGAACACAACATGATATCAATATTAACAACACTGAATAGCTCTGAAATAATCTTTCATTAGTGGTGTTTTTCTATAACTAAAAAATTCGAATTGATAAACAAAGTATGCTTCAATGGAATTAATTAAATTGACCAATCAGACAATCCTACCCATCTCAATGTCCAGAATTGCCCACTTGACTCACTTTCTCCCCTTCATCTAGTTTAAATACTTTCTAACTTAAGAATTAGGGGGTGAATGGGAAAATATTAATATTTGTTATGAGTATATAAATGGAGTATATTGTGGTGAATGGATCATTTTGGACATAAAAAAATAATCAATTCTTGTATATCCACGCTAATACCTTTCACTCTTAATTATTCACTTTTATAATATTGGTTTTGACCAGGACTTAATTAATATCTGATTTATTAGCCTTAATCCTTTATATTACTAGCAATTACCAATATATATATACATCTATATTCTCTTTATTTGACTTCATTCTTCATACTTATACTCATATCCTTCTGTTATTTATCATATTAACTATTTAATTCGTATTCGTTTAATATCTAATACACTAGTAAAAATTTTACTATAATGGGCTGTGGTCAAAGTACTCCTATTGGTTCTGAAATGAACCTTGCTATCGAAGATCAACTACGTCAAGATAGAGAAAAAATGAAAAATGAAGTCAAAATCTTGATGTTAGGTATATATATTAATATTTTTCCACTTGGCTAATTTATTTATGTTAATTGATAGGATGTGGTGAATCGGGTAAAACTACTATTATTAAACAAATGGTCTTAATTCACGGCAAAGGCTACTCAGAAACTGAGCGCTGTCGCTTTAAGTCTTGCATCTTCTCAAACACTATTGTTTCTCTTAAAGTGATCCTCGAAACAATGCCCGAATTAGGCATTACTCTTGAAGATGATTCTAATCAAGAACATGTTGAAACTATTATGCTATTGCCAGAAACATATACCCATACTTATCTTTCGGAAGATATAGCTTTTGCCCTTCAAGAACTTTGGAAAGATCGAGGTGTCCAGGCTTGTTTTGCTCGTTCTAGAGAGTATCAATTGAATGATTCAGCTGGATATTATCTTGATTCCGTTGAAAGATTCTCTGACCCCAATTATATTCCTACTGAACAGGATGTTCTAAGAGCTCGTGTTAAGACTACTGGTATTCAAGAGACTACTTTTCAAGTTCAAAATCTTACTTATAAAATGGTTGACGTGGGTGGTCAAAGATCCGAAAGAAAGAAATGGATCCACTGCTTCGAAAATGTCACTACCATCATTTTCATGAGCGCCATCAGTGAATACGATCAAACATTGATTGAAGACAAGGCAGTAGTAAGTGACCAATACAGATGTTCATTCTTATCATCAATGCTGATTTATTATTTTAGAATCGTATGCATGAAGCTTATACATTATTTGATTCTATTTGTAATTCCAAATGGTTTTTGGAAACCGCTATTATTCTTTTCTTAAACAAGACAGATATTCTGCAAAAGAAGATAAAGACCTCACCAGTGTCCGCATTTTGTCCTCAATACAAAGGTAACATTTAGCGCTTTCAATCTATAAATTCCAACTGACCTGTTATTTAGGCTCTGATTCTGACTATGATGCAATCTGCCAATTCTTTAAGCAGCAGTTCATTTCATTGAACAAAAACACTGAAAAGCAAATATACACACACTTCACATGTGCTACCGACACCAAGCAGATCACATTCGTCATGTCAGCTGTGAACGACATCATTGTTCAAGCTAATCTTAAAGGATGTGGCTTATTGTAAATTCCTTACCGTTCTTTTCTACCTTTAGCCATTGTTTAATATTTAATATTTCTTCCACTCTTCAATTCATTCCGATGCCATTAAGTATCAACACATTCCAATAATGCTTACTGATTGACTGCTGGTAACAATTCTGCCTAGCTTATTATGTCTTATATATAGAATATACATATATATTCATTTTTACTTCACTAAGTTTATTTAAATTTTCCATTAAACTCTCTGTAATTACACTAATATTTTTTTGTTTTTATTGTTTTCGTTGTTACTATACATATTCTAAAACCAATATAGGCTTATAATTAATTTTCATATTAATTCCCAAATAATATAACCCTTATCTTGAACTATTCAATTTAACAGCCTTTTAAATAAGACTGAGTAAAAATAGTATTAATTTTCAATAATCTCCACTTTGAAATAGCTATAAATCATTGAAATAAAATTGTAATAAAATGAATATTTTTAGTTTACATATATATTAAATATTAATGATTAAATTTTGAGTAAAATACTCAGATTTATTACCAATGTTTGGTATTACTGGATTAGGAATTTACCAACTTGGTATGTATCCGTGATTCGAAATCCTTTTATTCTAATAATAGAAAGAACCAAAATCGGGATAAATATTCAATTGAGCAGATTAGGTCTTGTATATGGAAATTTGTATATTCAGTAGCCATATGTTAGACTTATAAAATTCACAATCATAATAAGTGGTAATATATTTTAAAATACTGTGGAAAGACAATATAATGGAGTTATTGAAGATAATATCGTTTAACAAATTAATCTATCCGCAAAACTTGCTTTATGTGGAAATTTCTCAAGTACAGAGTAAAATATATAAATAATTGGTAACGTGGTAATCTGATTTCAAGTACAAATTATTGTTTGTTTTCAACCTTTATTAAGATCTTTCCCAGTTTGTGACAGCTCAAAAATTACTATATTTAATGTTTCCATAATCTTTTCATTTTAAAAAAAATATTCAAGATATAAGATTTACAATATTCCAACAAGTATATATTACATTATAGTGTGTTGATATATAAAATATTGATAATTCAATCATAAATTTCAAAAAAAAAATTGAAAGGTTCAACAATCTTTGCTTTATTAATTAATGATTATAACTCTAAATTTATTTCATATTTAATATAAACAGAAAATATTAATTAAACTTTGTAGGGGTAGTGAATATCAAAAATAGATATTTTTGTATTTTTAATGAAATCAACTCTTGATATTTCAACTTCCATTTATTTCCAAAAGAAAACAAGATTTGCGAAATAGGATAATAAATATTCCTTTACATTGAACTCTAATTTGAAGCGTGACATATCTTAACTGATTTGTTTTTCCGTTGTTTTATCCCTTGACTTGAGTTTTATGATTTTAATACATTACGAGTTATTTCTCAAACCGTTCATTAGGTATCATTCCTCCAACTTATTTTTCAATCACTATTCTTACTATTTTATATAATATACATTTAACAAATTTGCTTTTATTTGAAAGGATTCAGGAACTACGTCTGATTTCAAGTTTAATATTTAAATATGATGCAATTATTCATCATAGATAGTGGATATTATAACTTACAGCTCTAAACGAGAAAATCGCAGAATAAAATTCATATTAAACCTATTTTAAACTAAATATTAAATAATCACTTGAGATAAGAGTTAAATAATTTATTGGTATATTTTCATCTTAGACATTAATAATTTGAGATGTTATTGTAAATATAAAATTGTAAAATCAATATACAAATTCAAAACAACCCTTAAACTATCATAATACAAATAATAATCTTAAATATACATTTTTTTTAATATTCTCAAAATGATAATGTAATTAAACTTCGTCTCAGTTAAATGGTCACCTAGATTTTCATATTTATGTTTGTATATTCAACAACCAAAATCATTTGAAATTTTATATTTGTACAAGCTAGATTGAACTCTAAGTATATATAATATAAGTTTTAACTAATTCACTCTCAAGATATTTAACAATTTGTTCTATATATCCCACAATCTCATGAATTAAACATTGCTTTCATAAATCACATAACTATGAACTTTAAAATCAAAAAAAAATTATCACTTAGGCATAAATAATTGTATTTATTAAATATGTTAAAATATTCTAAATACAATGAAATTGAACCATTTAAAGTATTGTTTTAATTTTGCAGTTTATATTGAATATAATCACTCAAATCTTATATCTAACCAAGCATTGAAGATACTTTGTTTTAACTATTAAATATAATTAGCCAATTTAATTATATATATATATTCTTTTAAAATATCATTAATTTATTTCTAATTTTATTTAAATCAAAAAATTCATATTTTTTACATTATATTATATAGTTTCACAATAATATATAAAATTATAATGAGTAAATTAATTGAAATTAACTTTGTTTTTATTATATAACTACAAAGTCAATGTTATTTTTATATACTACTTTGATAATTTGATATAAAAAAGAATATTAGTTGATAAATTATGATAAGTATTATAAAACAATACTCCAATTTGTAAAGAGTTATAAATAAAATATTTGATAAATTAATGACTGAAAATAATATTTAATAAATATATATATATATCAAATATTTTTATTTATATAATATTTCTTTAATATATAATTTCAAATTATACTCTTCTAAGTTTAAATTTTTAATAACTTTACACTTTATATTTCTTATTAGAAATATAATTATTGATTATGTGATTTGATATTTTGGTTATATATATTTTGAAATTCAATAATAAATTTAGCTATTTTAAAATAAGGCAATTTATCTACAAAATTGAATTAAATAGAATTCTAATAATATATAAATAAATTATTTCAAGAAATAAATAAATAGCTATATTAAAATTAAAAAAACAATAACAGTATATATCTCAGAGCCCTTCAACCTATTTAGTAGGCGTTAAGGATATAAAACAAACTTTTGGATTTTTATAGTATTTATTAAATAAAAATTAAACTGTATAATTTTGTTCCAATTGTTATTATTAATTTAATTTGAAAAAAATAACTTATATTGAAATGTTTTATAAATTATATATAATTTTTAATTATATAAAGTTCTCAGTAAATATATTTTTTAATTAATTATATATTTCATTATTTTTTAATTGTTAAGTATATATAATTATATATCTATTATCTATTTTCAACTTTTTCAAAGCATATTATATATTAATTAAAAATCTATTGTTGTTTATATTACATGATTGTTTTTAAAATAGCACATATAACTAAATAATGATACCTTATTATTTATTATTCCAACGTTAATAAATTGAAAATCCAATTCAATTATATTACAAGTATCATATACACCTAGTTAATACATATTTAAATTTGCTGGCTTTAGAATATATGATTTTTTATTATATTTATATTGATTGAAATGACTTTTTAGATAGATTTATTATAGCAAGATATCGAAGGTTTCTATATTGCTTAATTTGATACTTAAATTTATAAGTATTGATCCTAAAACTGAATGTATATATGATTAATTTATCTAATTCATAAACATATAATATTTCATTCTGATTAGTGATTAAACTGAGCGAATAAATATTAATAATGATACTATAGTATCTATTTTAGTGAACTTTATTACAGAGTGAATTTTATATGAATTAATACTATAATATTTGGATTTAAATTATAATAGTAACTGTAAGAAAAAAGGTTAAATAATTATATAGATGCAAATCCTATACAATCAATAATAGTATATACTGGTTATAAAGATTTTTTTTAAATTTAAATATGACAGTAATATTTTACTAGCCATATGAAAAATAGCAAAAATTATACAACTGATTATGGCATGTAATTATCCCATAATTGATTGATTTCAATTAATTAAGGAAAAGGGTATAATACAGTTTTTAAAATCTGTCACAGTTTTGAATATAATATATTAATCAAAATCATTAAGTATAATATATTAAAAATAGCTTGTATTTATTAATATAATTAATGGATCAAAAACCAGTATTGAAGAGATATTACCATCCTAGAAAACGAGTATACTCTGAAGAAGCACTTGCTCAATATGCACTCTCAGGAGGGATGCCAGATTATATTTATGGGGATGTTCGAGAGGCTGAATTAGGTAGTAATCACTTTAGAAATTTTGAATACCAAAAATCTTCTTATAATCAAGGATGGGAAGAAGCACAACTTGGGATGACTGAAAAGAAATTCAATAAAGTACACTTTAACTTCTCTTTATTCATACTGTTTCTAAACTCATTTTGAATAGCTAAGTATTCGATCTGAGCTGGTGGATCCTTCACCAATTAACTCTCCTTTGCATTTTGACCATCCTACTATTATCCCTCCCCAAGTAAATCAATCATCGCTAATGAAGGAATGAATATTTACTAACTCAACTTAGTTCACACCTTTAATAGGAACACCATTATCTGGAACAGATATCCAGCAATTACACAACTCTACAGCTCCATTAATGAAAAACCCTACATATCCTCATATCAAGAATACTGTGAATATTCTACATTCGAGTGCTAAGGCTCAAAAAGAACTAAAGCTGAGTACGTGGACTATCGTGACTCCTTTCGGTGATCAAGATATAGGTCGAAGCAATATGAGCTTAAATGAAGAAAGAGAAAACGACCTTACTCAAGTAAATATTCCTTACTATTGATACACATTGCACTATACAATGCATTTAGAATTCTGAACCAACTCTTACCACCAATTACCTAGCACTTTGTGAAGGATGTGGAATGTATATCAACCCGTATTGTGAAATTGTTCAAGAAAACACGAGGTGGAAGTGTGCTAGCTGCAAAGAGATTAATGAGATCGAGCTTTGCAAAAGAATTGATTTTGAGCTGAACAGAATCCCAGGATTGAATAGCCAAGTAGTCGACTATTTATTACCTCTGAATGAGCCACAAGTAAGTTGAAATCACCATTGCGATTACCAGCTAATATATCATCCACTTAGAAGCCCATTGAACCATATTTAATCTTTGTACTCGATTTTACTCGAGCTTCAATTTCAAATGGTAATCCGGCTCAATCAAGTTTAAATTTATAATCTCTAACTTCGATTTTCAGGTGTCTTATCGGCCTTTAGTTTCGGACTTGAAAGCTGTTTAGAAGATCTTTCCCTAAATTATCGGATAGGATTTATTGGAGTAGACACCTCCATACACTTTTTTCATTTCCAGGTAAAGTTTACTTTGTAATTACATATATCTGGATATTCACTCGATATTTAGTCACCCTCTCATCTTCCTAATGAGTTGATTTTAGCCCCATTCCATCATTTGAATGATAGTTCGAATAATTTTGCTCCATTCCTTCCTCTTCCACTTCAATCCCTAACTGTGCCATTATCCACTCACAAAGAGATCATCAAAACATGGTTATCTAAATTCGATAGTATTTATAATGAAGAACGCTTATTAAACAACCAATTAATGCATTTGGAATCCCAATTTGGAATGAGTAGCTGCCTGGGAGATATATTGGACTGTTTGAAAAATGGGATAGTAATCAACATAATTTATATCCAAGGTTCTTTAACTCAGAGTTTTATTTTAGGAAAACTTATCAGAGCACCATAAAGCTAACTCTCTTGGAGAAGTTACAGGTCGGATTATTGTGCTTCAATCTAGTAAGCCTGGTATTGGAAAAGGCAGCTATCCTGTCAGAGGAGGAACCAGTCTTCTTGGAACAGATCAGGTAATCTCGTTAATACTCTTAAATAATTTTTTAACACATCCTGAAGGAATATGAGCTTTTGCAGCCTCAAACAGATTTCTTTAGAAATATAGCATCCGAATTTGTCATGAATAATTTTGGTATTGATTTTTTTGCATTTGGCTCTGAATTAATGGATTTATCAACGTTGAGTAATCCAACTCTGTACAAGACTAAAATACTTTTTAATCAATTCTTTCAATATAGGCGATCTGTGTCATTTAACTGGAGGTGATATGTACTTTTATCCTGAATTCCGTAATCCTCCTTCTCTCAAACAATTGAATAATGGTGAGCTCAACAGATTCTTCCACGAGATACAGCATTGCCTTCTTTCCCCTGTTGCGTTTGCTTCATCATTTATGATTTATTCCAATTCAGAGAACATTAAATTTGGGTCGTTTTTAAGTAAAGGGTTACAAAGCTCAATGAATATGGTTAAATTTGGAATTTTGAAACCACATCAGTCAATATCCATTGAATTCTCAACCAATGGATCCAACAAGAGAAAGAGTATCATTGTACAAGCTAGCTGCCAATATATTGATGTCTATGGGATCTATAAACTTAGAACTATTACAGTCAAGATCCCCATCACGCAATCAATCCCTGAAGTCGTTAATTCAATTGATGTCAGTTCTTATGTAACTATATTGAGTAAACGAGTAGCCAATCAAATTAAACACCAATCTCTTAGCAAACTTAAAAGCATTGTATTGAATGAACTTTTGGATATTATTTCTACAACTGATGTACACTTCAATCGGAACCAAGGAGTTGGACCCAATTTGAGTGTTTCCAATCACATATTCCTGCTACCTATAACTGTTCTCAGTTTAATTAAATCAGTATATATTATTGTATTCAATTTTAAGCACTATGTTAACTTATCGCTTTAGCCTTTGATGAGACATGATGGGACAGTTGATGCTGATCAAAGAATAGAAGCATATGGCATTATTGTTGGTGCATCAGTTGAAGGCACTATTCGCTATATACTTCCCAAATTGATTTCATTCAATCCTGAGCCTCCTCACAACCCAACTTATCTGCTTAACTTAAGCTCGGCTAATATTTCCAGAAATTGTCTGTCTGTACTTTATAATCAACGACACTTCATTGGTTGGTTAGGGAGAGAAACTCCAAATGCCCTGATCCAGGGATGGTTTAATAAGCCCAATGTAGATGAAGTGAGTCAACTTCCGGTAACTTTCATATTACTAATTATTGGCCATACTTATTCATTTAGTTTTTAGCTTTCGGTTGAAAATCTTTCCGAATCACCCCTAACTCATATTTACCAGCAATTCCTTCAAACCAATAGACTACCTTATTTTCCTCCCATCAATATCATTAAAGAGCATCAAGTATCAGGTCGCGATAAATTCTTGAATTGGATGGTTGAGGATCGACACACTTTTGAAGAAAGCTATCAAGTATTCCTTTTAAAACTCAAAGAAAAATTACTTCCTGACTAAATTTATTCAGCACTCTTCTACATAATTAATTTAATTGATCAATAAACCAGTGTTCATTTATATAATAATATTATGGAGATTTAATAATCAATTGATTCGTACATAAGAATTTTATTCCCAATCTTCATAATAGCATCAATGACAAGGTATAAATCAAATATGGATTTCATAAATTTAATAACCTGAATATAAAAATAATTCAGCTATATATTACCTATTGGTCTTGTAATATGTCAATATCAATAATTCTAAATCAAAACAATAAATCATTTATAATGATACCATAGTTTTCAATTAGTTACAAAATACAGTATAAAATTCTTGATATATATCATTATTTTAATCAATTTGCTGAATTAAAATTTAAAGTTTCACGTATAAACAAGTTATTTTTAATTAAATATTTGATTATTATATACCTTAGTTCTATATTGAAAAATTCAGAAATATCAAGTTTTGGAAAAAAAGATTAAAATTTAATATCAAAAAACAGAGTTAAAACAATATCCATTAAATTATCAAACTTTAAGCTGAATTGAATTACTAGTAATATGCTATTTTTGCAAGCTAAAAATTTGCATACCAATATTAGATTTAACAAGATTAAATTTACATGTTTTAGATCCAATTTTTAGTTATAATCATGAGGTATTAGTGTCATTAATATTTTATATTGCAATTAATTAAATATAAAAATATTTAAATATATTTTTCAATCAAATAAAATGTTTTATGAATTATAATCATATATAGCAAATAAACTCATATTATTTTTTGTTTTTGAAATTCATTTAGAATTATATTTATAACCCTATAAACTAAATAATATATATTAATTAAATTAATACCAATTTAATTATTTTATAAAACTATATAAATTATAATAGTTAATTAATCAACTTAAATAATCAGAAGTAAAAGTTTGGTGATTTTTTGTGATATTTAACAAACTTATTCATTAGTTTTAGATCTAATATCTATGAATATATTATAATTAATATTTATACTAATATATTACTAAAATTTAAAAATATTACTTTATATTTTAAATAATAGGAATTTTTTGTAATTAAAAATAAATAAACATTTTGATATATAATATATAAAAATAAATATATATTATAAATTTAATAATTTCTTTTATTATTTATAACTTTTTGTTATATTTTTACCAAATATTTAATAATTAAAAAATTATTCTTTTTATTAAAACTAGAATTTAATATTTAATAAACTTATTAAATTTTTTATAGAATTTTTTTTCTTATAAGCTAGTTTATTAATTACTTAAAGCAATTATAATCACATAGGTTATAATCAAGTGAATATATTAGATGTGGTAACTCCCTCTAATTTTTTTTATATAAAAAATTTTTTACAGTTTTAGCTTTATGTATTTTATAATTATTATATAAAATAATAAGTGTCTTTAATTTATATTGAGAACACTATTTAAAAATTGTTTTATTTAAAAAAGTAATATATAACTTATTATTAATTAATTTTCCTTGAGGTATTAAATAAAAAAACTATATACTATTATAATCTATTATAACAATTAACATTCACTTATATTTAAAATACTTATTTATTAGAATTTATAGAGGGGATTAATTTAACTTAACCTAACATCTTGTTTTATTTTTAAATAAAGGATTATATAAAAGAATTTAAGATTTATTAATTGTAAATATTTACTGTAAAAACTTTTGTTTTTAGTTATACCTTAATAAGTTTAGTTTAGCTATAACTACTCTAGTTTTCTTTTAAGTTTCTGTTAAATTATAAGGTATCTATTTTACATTTTTATTAATTAATCTAAGTTTAAACTTAAGTAAATATAATATGCTTGTATAATTAATATTAAATTACTTTAATAATTCTTTAACAGAAATAAAAAGGTATTTCTTAATATATTTTTTTACTTTATTAGTAA
>JNEM01016517.1:0-12174 GCA_000697335.1 Conidiobolus incongruus B7586
CTTATATCAATATCAATGTAATATAATAATTACTATTTAAAATTTAAATTCTTTATGACTAATTTGTTTTTTTTAATTTAAAATTATAATAGGTTATTGTAATTAATATATAACTAATTTTTAAACTTCCTAATGATATATTTATAGATATAAGAGTTTTACTATTCGATTATATTGAAAATAGCAATAATTAAACTATCTAACTAATAATTTGAATTTAGAAAAATATTTGAATTATTTTAATTGCTGTCTCTTATACACATCTTATTACTTTGTAATTTAAATAATAGGAATTTTTATAATTGAAAAAAATAAATATTTTAATATATAATATTTAAAAACAAATATATAAAATAGATTTAATAGTTCCTTTTATTTTTAATAGCTTTTTGTTATATTTTTAATTAAGTTTTAATATCTAAAAAATAATTTTTTTTATTAAAAACTGAATTTTGATATTTTTTAAACCAATTAAAATTTTTTATAAAAATTTTCTTTCCTATAAATTAGTTTTCTAATTCCCTAAAACAGTTATAATTACATAAGTTATTATTAAAAGAATATACTAAATATGATAGTATTTTCTATTTATTTTTTAATTAGAAAGTTTTTTATAGCTTTAATTTTATATATTTTAAAATTAATATATAGAATAATTGATTGTCAAATAATATTAAAAATACTAATTAGAAATAGTTTTATTTGAAAAAAAGTATAAAAGTTACTATTAATTCATTTTTGTTAAAAGTTAAATAAAAGTAATATATATTATTATAATTTATTATAATAATTAACATTTATTTATTGATAGAATATTTATTTAAAAAAATTTATAAAAAGGGTTAATTTAATATAATTTGATATTTTGATTTATGTTTTAATAAACCAATTATATAAAAAGATTTAAAATTCATTTATTATAATAATTTATTATAAAAATTATACTTTCTAGTTATATTTGAGTAAGTTTTATTTAATAATAGCTACTCTAGTTTTTTAAGTTTTAATTCAATTATAAATTATTTATTTTTTATTTTTATTAATTAATTTTCATTCAAACTATAGTATATATATATATATAAAATACTTATATGACTAATATTAAAATATCTTAATAATTCTCTAGCTAAAATAGAAAGATATTTTTTAATATATTTTTTTATTCTTTTAATAATTAAAAAAAATAATTAAGATTGATTTTTTAAATTTTAGCAAGTTTTAGATAATTTATGTTTTAACTTTAAACTAAATTATCTAATAATAAATGATTACTTGAAATAATATTTCATTACTACAAATTGCTTGTGAATTTTATATATTTTTAGAAAGTTAATAGTTTAGTTTTATTAATACTAAAATAACAACATCGGATGATTATAATTTAATTTAAGTATAATTAGATTAAACAACCAATTTTAAAAATTATTATATATATATATATATATTACAAAACTATTTTTTTTCTTATTTGTTTTGTATAAGTATTTTTATTTAGAATTAATAATAAATTTGAAAAATAAGAAATTAAAAAATTTCTTATTTTTTTGATTCTATGATAATATAATACAATTAATTGCATTGAAATACTTGAACTTAAGTAATGATTACTTGAATATTGATTGAAATTGGCAAATTCAAAATCAAATAATATAAAAGTATAAGAATTGGTTTATTTAATACTTATAACCTTATATCATTAATCGTATTGAATTGATCTATTCTTGTATCCTCAATGATTTAAATCTACCATCTTAGATCTTAATATCAATCGTAAAAATTAGGTTTATAATAATAAATTGTAATTATTTAATACATGAATATAAGTCAGTTTTGAACTTTTAAACATATAATTACAGAATTAATAGTAATATATTTACATGATTATTAAAAATCGTAGAGCATTGTTATAATAAGATACATACAGATTGTTTGAAAGTATTAAAACAAATATATATTAAATTAACATTGAAATAATAAGTTTATTTTTTAAGTAAAAGAAATAAAAAAGATTTTAATTTATTAAAAATTTATAATTATTTATATTTATTTGGGAACTATAATCATATTGCCGTTGCCTTAACTTTCTACTATTTAAATTGCTACTATTATATTAGAATTAAATTTTTTCATGTTGATACACAAACAGTTATATAATTTAATCAATTTTATCAACTTGTAGCCATTTTTCAAATTCTAATTTGAATATAATAAATTAATGAAATAAAATGAAACTTAAATTTAGTTTTTGAAATTCTTAATATTGATATTCCAATGATCATGTATAATGAAATTTTAGTTAATAAAATCATTCAAGATTCTTTATATTTTATTTAACTCTTTCCTTTTAATTAAACAACAATATTTGGATTTGTATAAAATTTTGCATCAACGACTATTATTGACAAATTTATCAATTGATAATACATCCTCTGAACTAAAAATGTTAAGAATTAAATTCATTCATTTATCTAGATATTATAAGTGTAAAAAATAAGTATAGTTATAAAATAAGATATTTTTATATAAAATTAATCCCAAAATAGAACTATAATATTAATTACATTTTACTTCTAAATAATTATATATAGCAAAATAATAATATAGATATGTTTTTCTTGGAAAATATTTTATCATTATCAGCGTTGTGTAAATAAAGTAAAATTTATCAATGAAACCTGATCAATCATAATATAAATAATCTCAAATGTTTTACTATAATTTATATTTTTAATATTAAGAAATTATTAACGTAAAAATTTTAAATTATAAACCATTATCCAGTTATTATTAAATTATACTAAAATATAGATTTATCGTATATTTTATTCGATTTGAATTAAATAAATAAATATTTTATTAAAAAAAGTTCAATATGATATAAATATTATCTTATAATGATATATATAATCACATTGTCAAACACTCTATAGTATTAAACATTTATTATGATTAAATAGCATATATGAAATTATTTTTACAAAGTACTATTTTTGATGATAATACATTATATATATATGTTATTATGTAGCTATTTGATAATAACTTTTTATAATAAAACGGCTGAATTAAAAATTTATTGTTAAATATTATTATGTTCCCTATATTTTTAGATTATTATTCCTGATATATACTTATAAGATGCATAACATAAACCTAATTTTATCAATTTAGTGTTATAATAATATTATGTTGAATTAATTTTATATATATGTAATATTATTTTATTAAGCTTGGAATTGCATATAATTTTCCATTGTAATTCATAAATTTTGTATTATAGGATATATTGGCATTTTCTTTCTATTTTAATTTTATATTAAGTATTTTGATAACATTAGTAAATATGAAGCAAAATTTATAACCTAAATAATATAAACCACAAACCAAGTTAGCTAATTTGATTTTTAGTATTAGTTATTCTTAATTAATTTATAAAAAATGATTTTTTAATAAATTTGCTTTTATATTCAAACTATAGTCTGAGAACTAGAATTTTATATTCATTTTTGTATCTATTAAACTATTCAAAATATGATTATATGTATAATTTACTATATCTTTGTAATTATATTACAGAATCAAAACATAGAAATTATTGTTCAATTAGTTAATTAACAATCACTAGTAGAATAACCTCAGTTATTCTAAATATAATTTGATTTTTATTATTCATAATTTTTCAAATATATTTTCATTGATAAAAATTGAAGAGTAGAAAAAGATATAGTTATACACAATCATTGTCCTGACTCTTGAAAATCAGTAATAATTATTTAAATAGTCCACAATCAAATAAAACTTTAATAAAGAATTTGTAGATTTAAATTTGATATAAAATCATTAACTTAATTTTCAAATATTTTGTTAGCCTTTATAAAGATTGGAGCATTAGCAAATCCCAGTATTATGACTTGTAAATCATATCATAGAATACAGTTCATTTGATACGATATAGTTTAAAGCTATAGACATATATTCAATATATAAGAATAGGATCACAAAATAATTGAAATATATTACTAATGTTTGATATTTTCTAAACTGAAATGTTTATAACAAAATTAATAATTAATGATTTATATTTTGGTCATTTGCACAAATTATCAATATATCAAAATTTAAATAATTTTGAGGAAATATTACATAAACAAATCTTGTGATTAAAAAATCATGTGAATAACAAATAGAGAAATCTAAATTTGTTTTAAAAATAAAGTAGTATAATCTAGTAACATAATTATACAATTGTAATAGTTCAATAACCAATACTCCAAATAGTAATAATTTTCCAATTCGAATATGCATAATAAAAATTAAGTAGAGAATTTCAAGTAAGAAATATGATGCATTAAAACTGTTTATTATTCCAAATTTGCCTGAAATCAGTAAATCAAATAACCACAAATTGTGATAATTTATTTATATTCAAATATAGACTAATTTTGAACAATAAATTGATTGCGTATAGGTTGACTCGGAGCTGACTAGTGAAATCAATTCACTGTAATAGTGCTATAAAAATGCGAGTATGATTAATAATTAGGAATTATAGCGTTCATGGGACAAATCGAAATATAAAATTATCAATAATCAGATCATAACCTTAAATTTGATAAAAAATAATTTTTGAATGATTAAAAATTAATAATAATATTCAGTGATTTTTATATTGATTTTTATTAGATAGTGGGGTACATACATATAATAATATTAGCCTTTTATACTCTATTCAAGTATATAATATTGATAGGGCTAACAAATAAAAATATCTATTTTTCAGAATTCTTTATTATCATTAGTTACTTTGAATAGATTGCAAATTAATTGAAATCATAATCAAGGCCAAAATTTTTTAAATCACAATTGATTAAAGATTTTTAGATTATAGTAAATCTATTTATATATATATGCGCATTAGTATATTATCGCTGAAAAGTTTGTTATGCTTTTGCATTTTTATATTATATCTATGATTCTGTTCGAGCACACTAAAATATCTCATAATTTAAATTTGATGGATAACCTGATCATTTATAACCTCAGAAATTGTATACAATCTACTTTTTATATCAGCTTAGAGAAATTGAGAGTTTTAGGTAATTTTGCTTATCAAAAAGTACCCAATTCAGCCCAATTAGTCAATTTTCAAATCCCTAATGGGTTTAGAGTGTGTAGTCAAGCATTGTAGAAAGAATACTTGAGTAAAATGTCGAATTATAGCACTTGAGTTGAAAGTGATATGGACCGGAAAGTTTCAGGTCCTTTGATTGTGGAGTGCATAATACCTCAATGTCTAAAATTTAACAGTAGTTCTAATGTATATGTGTATATTCATAGTGGCACTTTTATAATTGGAAAGTTTGGTATTTATCGAGGTGGCATGGGACGTGTTGCACTTGATACTGAGTGTATATGCCTTGGGATTAATTATCGTCTAGCTACTGAATTTACTGCTCCATGCCAAATTGAGGATGTAATATCAGTAATATTATATCTAACTAGCGAGCCAAGCAATGACCCAAGCTTAAATGGAATGGGTTTGAATTCCAATCAAATTGTTGTTGAAGGGGATAGTGCTGGGGGGGGGGGAAATCTAAAGTCATCTCTCAATCGTCTTTTACAAGACCTCCAAATGCCTAAATTAGGTGGAGTTATTCTCATCTCTCCATCTCTTGTTTCTCTAACTGTTTAACAAGTCATCATTTGAATGCCAATCATGAAGTATAAAATAATATGCCAATTATCCTCTAGGAGCAAAATGTACACCAAAATATTACGATTTTGCAGCTGGCCATCTTTTCCGAAACTGTTCACCTAATATTTTGTCCAAAATATCACAACGAGCAGTTTTTACTCTGATACTCGCTTTTTCAATCGTCCTTCAATTAGCACGCTATATAACTCCAATTTTAAGGATTTACCTTCATCCTTGATCACAGTTAGTAGTGGTGAAAGGGTGCGTAATTATTCTATTTTATATCATCAGGAGGTCAATTTTGTTAACAAGATTAATAATGGAGGACTATCGCATATCTCTAATATAACACTACATATCTATGAGGGAATGATTCACTGCTTTACTCAATTATTTTTCAATCCTCTATCATAATGAGCATTTGCAAGGATGTCCAATTTTTTAAGATAATGCTTTGGAAAGAGCATTAATGATCGTTATAACTTTTCTACAAGTTCCAAGTATCATATAAACCTGGGATTAAACGAAAATGGATTCAAGGGCAAGAAAGGGAATATCATGTTTGAACATCATTTAGATAATGAATTGGTGAGTTATCATAATCAATATGATTTGAAATTGAAATTTGTAAATACATTATAAATTATCATCATATATATATTTGTTAAGAAATTTATATTTTCAAAAATCATAAATAAATTATCTGTTAATTAGATTATTATAAAAGTGAATATAAATCAAGTGTCACCATTTAAACTTTAATAGAATCACATATAGATTTAATCTTTTATGCGATTAGTTAATTTTAATATATAATATATTATTACACAATCTATAATATTGATATTAATATTAAATATTAAAATATTAGATTTTTTATATAAATTATATTTTTAGTATATAATATTTTGAATTCTCGGACTTTATATGTTAATATATTTAATTAAAACAAATTCAAATATTGGTTATAAATGGGAATATCATTATTAGAATTAATTGTATATTGAATTTTGAATATTGAAAAAAAGTTATAAACTATTTCATATATAATTATATTAAGTAATGTTATAAAAAATAAAAAAATAGTGGATTTAATTCTGTTACTAAATTATCCGACCAACCGGAATTGAACCAGTGACCTAGAGATTACAGCTTAAACTACAGTCTCCCGCTCTACCAACTGAGCTATAGTCGGTTACACTAGTGTTTCAGACTGCATTTTATAATACCATTTAGGTTGATAAAATGATATAACATTATCATACTCTTGAAATGTATATTATAATTATTTCATTTCCAATTCTGCCAGTTTTTTTAAATCCTTTACAACTTAATTCTTTATTTTTTCATTATTTCCAATTATATTTAATTTATCATTCTATAAAATTTATACTTCATGCCTTTATACTATCTGAATTCAATTATTTTATTATTATAAAAATTTTGATTATACTGAAATATTATTGAAACATTAGTAATATATCTAATTCTATTTTCATATATTTATTTTAATAATTCATATTAATTTACAATTGTTTTCAACTATTGTTGTATTTCGACAATACCTATCCGTCTCAATTTGATAGTTAAGCTAATATTACCTTCCATTCAGAGTAGATTTATCGTTCACAATCAAATGATGTTCTTTAGTTCCTCTTAGTATAATTTATCCAATTCCCATGAATTCACCAAACAAACTATTCAAACTCTCAGGTGACAAAGTGAGAAAGGAGATTTTTGGAATATTTTGCTACAAGCTCTCAACAAGCAGACTTTAAGACATAGAATCCCAAAATGATAAAGTTCAGAATTAATAAATTATTTTACTAAATCATATTATAAGTACATTTCTAACAACGATTTTTATTTATAAAAAAAATATTACAAATCATAACACTGTATTAAATTATATAAATATTAATAAATAGAAATTCAGTCTAATATTATAAATTTTTGATTATTAATTTTTCAATCCTTATAAAAATTTTAATTATTTTTACTCATTTAATATTTAATTAAATTATAAAAAAAAATAAAAAAAAATATTTTATTATTATAATTATTAGATATAGCTTTAAAATAAAAAAATAGAATTAAAAAATGACTAGCATTTTTTAAAATCAAACAATATAATAAAAAAAATAGAAAAAAATTAATATCTTGGAAATTTTAACTCTAAGTTGGGAGTTTTAAAAACCTTCAAGTCCCCATTAGGTTTGTGCACTACCTGATTAATATCAGTACCGGGGTTGAGTACAGGATCGTCAATGGGGATTTGAATGTTGGGGAAGGTGTTGACGATATCGAGCTTGTGATATTTGACATTGTGAGGATTGAAGCACTGTTTCAAAAACATGGAAATTCTAGCTATGAACCAGGCGTTCTGAGGCATTTGAAATGCCATATTGAGGCAGTGGGGTAAATCTTGATAGACGTAAAGTGTGGCAGGCGGTAAGTGAGTGTCTCTAGATTGTTGCGAAATGGTGTTATTGAGTAGCTTAGAATAAATGATGCTGTCGTCCCTGAATCTTTCGACTTCACCTACTTGAAGTAGCACAGGTGGCAAGTTGGCGAAATCATTGTCGTAGACTGGACTGACTAGCGGGAGATTGAGGTATTGGGCCTTGCAATAGGCGTGGCCATCCTCTAATAACTTCTTTTTTAATTTATCGTTCCCGATTTTGTAAGTATATCTGAAGGGAAAGTCAAAATAGCCAAGGTTGAACTTTTCGGTGGGAGGATGCACAGGTAAAACGCACAGTACATCTTTATCTCGATTTAACTGGTGACTGGGAAGACAGTGTGTCATATCGAGATAGGGAGACTGTAATGCGGCACCTGCCAATTTGGGTAAACCAATATCTCTCATGACATGAATAGTAGAGGCTGAGATATTACCTCCAGCACTATCGCCAGCAATAGCGATTTGATTGAATGGAATTCCGAGTCCGCTCTCGCCATCGATTCCAGTAGACTCCGAGGTAAGATACAAAATAGCAGCAATAATATCCTCAATCTGGCATGGTGCAACGTACTCGGGACCCAAGCGATAATTTACGCCGAGAACCAAGCAGTCCGCTTGAAGGGCAACTTGACTCATATCATTCTGATGGCATTTGAAATCACCAAACATAAACGCACCACCATGCACATAAATCACTACATTGCTATCCTTATCTAATTTCTTATCATTTGGAATAATCCATCTCGCTTCTAAATTGGGAGCATTTCTCCAATTCTGTTCATTGTCACTCCAGTGAGCTCCATCCACAAATTTATCAAAATACTTTTGCACTAGCAATTCGCTCTTACTTCTAAAATAATCGGGAATAGCAATATCCTTAGCACTTACACCAGGGCCCAATCGTTGCTCCGACAAGCAGAACAATCTTCTCAGAGTAGAAATTCTGAAATGGAAAGGAGCCTCCAGGGCATTTCTAGCAATGAATATTGCCAAATGCTGAATGAAATTGAGACTTGGCATCAATTTCTCGACAAATGGATAGGTAATCACATAGCATATCGTGACAACGATGAGCTCTATGGCAAGAACTAAATTGTTCAAATGACGTAGAACTGTAGTGATAGGATTTACCATATTGTAAAATGTCATAATACTATGGCATGTGGTAATATGAGAATTCATTTTGAGTGAGGTCTTATATAATTACAAATTTTTAAATCATGACAATTAGTCAACTCGTTAAAATTGAAAAGTTGTGAAGATTTATTTACCCTTTCCAGTATACACTTAGTTCATTTACCTAATTATTTACCAGGTGACAAGTTATCAACATAATATTTGTTGAAATATTCATTAATTTTCAACCTTTTGAATTGGTGTTGATTTGAGGTAATAAGTTTAGAAACAAATATTTAAACTAGATTTTATATCTATTAAAAAATAAATATCAAGTATATATATATATATATAATCTATTATATGCAAACAACAAAACATCTTCAGAATAATTCTTTTCTAATTTCTCTAAAACTTGAATTACTTTATTTTTTTAAAATTATCATTAATTATTCAGTCGGTGATTTTTATATGAAAATTTATAAGCTTGGTAAATTTTGGGGAAATGAATAATTAAAAAAGTGGATTGAAATAGGAATTTGAATCACTGAGGAATGAAATCATATCATATCTAATATCAGGATCTTAAGATATTAGTATATTATTGGACTTGAGGCTTTATTGATTTTGAAATAGTTATTACTTTAATTCCTCAGCTATAATTCAAAAATTTTTAAAACTTTTAACCAGAGAATAGATTAAAATAAAATAGCAATATTACGATTTGACTTGAATATTCTATTCATATAATAACAATGTAGCTCTTAATTACCAAAAATTAGGAGACATCAATATTTGATCATTGTATAACTTGTAAAATTATTCATTTTCCATTATGAAAAAAAAAATTCAAAATTACTCTAAAAAGTTTTTGAAATATCTGTTATTTTTATAAATTTAAAATTAGTATTTGAAACGTAATAAATTAATTCTCAATTACCAAAATTAGAAATTTAGATCAATTTTCAATGTTTAATATTGTTGAACATTTTTTCAAAATAAATTAGCGTGACTGGATTATTTTAATTATTGGAAAATAATTTTAGCTGGATTGAGTTTTATGGATTTTAAATAAAGATGTAATTGTTATTTGATTAAACTATACTTATCAATGCAACATTTCAATCATATGGTCATATGATTATTACTGAGAACTGAAATTATTGCAAAATAGCAATTAATTGATAATAATACTATGTATTTCTAGCAGGTTTTCGATCTATCATTTGACTAAATTGTAGAATACTATTTCAGCTTTTGACAATTGTACTAACTACCCATAAATTATATCTATCAATCCATGCCATTAATTGTTAAAAGGAATCATTAATACAAACAAAATCAAAGCATTTCCATAACAGATATAATCAAACTATATAATATGAAATATATATCGAATTCATTAATCGTAATATTCGTACTTTATATTTAAAATCTTGAATTAGAAAATCTGACAGGTAATCAATTATCAAATGGTTTTATTGCTATATTGATTATTTGAAACAATTATTAATATATAAATATTCTAAATATTGATACTTTCAATAATTCAGATTTTCAAGTTTTTCATAAAAATTTGAAAAAAATAAATATTTGCATTCAATACCTGATTTGATATTGAGAAATTATTCAAATTTTTACATAATATTTTCAAATGTGTGACATTTTTCAATTATAAAAACTTGCTTAACAAATCCCCATGTTATGTTCAATTGAATTACCCAATATAACGGATATTAAAACTACTTTAATATTATAAAAAATTTATTCAAATTGAAAATTGTAATATTGCTTATAAAACACTATCGATGAATTCTATATAATAGCTTGTTCATTCAATTAATTTAAAATTTGGAATTAATAAGATCCCTTTAAGAAAAAAATTAATAAGCAAAGTATTAACCAGATTAAACTATTTCTTTTGACATAAAAAACGAATAAATAATCATAATCAAATTTGATAGTTTGGATATGTCAATAAAATCTTCAACGATAAGAAATGATTAATAAGAGTAATTTTAAATAAGTAAAAATGTGAAAATAAAATTAAATATAATTTATTAGAATAATAATGCATCCTAATAGGTGTGTATTATTCAAAATGTCCATATTTGAAAAAAAAGTTAATATTAAAATATAATTACAAAAAAACTTTAAAAATTTATTTTGAATCAAATTTAGAAGAACTTAACCGACTATAGCTCAGTTGGTAGAGCGGGAGACTGTAGTTTAAGCTGTAATCTCTAGGTCACTGGTTCAATTCCGCTTGGTCGGATAAGTTTGTTGAAAAGTCTACGTTCAATTTTCAACTTAACTTCGTAAATTTATTTTTACCAATATTTTATATTATTCATTATCTAATTTACATTCCCTTCCATTTTTATATAATCATAATATTATTTAATTTAAATTTCAATTCATAACTATTGTGTCTGATTAATAATAAATTTAAATATTTCTTAATATAAATTTTTAAAAAATCAATCTGTATTAAAACTACAGAATCTCAAATATATATCTAAGCTTATTAAATATATTTTGATATATATCTATATATATTACACATTGTTTATTAAATAATTACTTTGGATTTTAAATTATAAGAATTATTTGCAATTAACAATAAATGAATATTTTGATATATAATAAAATAATAATATAAATTAAATAGTTCTTTTATTATTAATAACTTTTTGTTATATTTTTAACAGACTTTTAACTCTTAAAAATGTTTTTTTTATTAAAGACTAAAATTTAATATTTTATAAACTTATTAAATTTTCTTATAAAAATTTTTTTTCTTATAAGTTAGTTTTTTGATTATTTAAAACAATTATAATTATACAAATTATAATTAAAAGAATATATTAGATATAGTAGTTTTTTTAATTATATTTAA
>JNEM01016524.1:0-24381 GCA_000697335.1 Conidiobolus incongruus B7586
AAACTTATTATGTAATTTAGTTTAAATAAATCTAATATATTATTTTTGATAAAATATTATCCTATGTTAAATTATGATTTTAATTATTAAATAATCTAAAAAAACAAAATAACTATTATAAACTAGTTTATTTAATATCCTAATCTTAAATTAAATTAATTTTTTTTAGGATTAATTAAAAAATTAATATTTTTCCTTTAATAAAAAATTTAAATAAGTTTTGAAAGTATATTTAAGAAGATTAATATAGGATAAATTTTGCCTAATTTAAAAACCTCTTATACTTTATACCTCATAAATTTAAAAAAGTTACAAAAGCAAAAAATAAATATATTAAGTTTTAATTTTCTTATTATAACCAAAGTTTTTGAGTTTATAACCATCTTAGATATATTTTAAGTTTAAAATTTAAATTAATAATTAATTAAATTTAATAAAATATATTGCATTATAAATAGAAAATATATATAAATAATATAGTTTAATATAAGTTAATATAAATGAAAATTAATTGAGTTAAAAATCAAAATATTAATAATTTTAATATCATGACTTATTTTTTAAAGGCTAGGGTATATACTATATTTATTTATAATTCAAAAAATATATATATTAACAAATTTATATATAAATATATATTATATATTATAACCGTAAAAACATTCATAAATATATCAAATAAATTATAAATTTTATTAATTCCTTGATTATATTATTTTATTATAATTATTATAAAGTATGATTTTATAAATATTCAATTTTATTACATAAAGCTAAATTGAATTTAAATTTGATCTATAATTATTTAATATAATTTTTGTGATTATATAAGTAATTTTGTTTTTTAAATCTTTATAAAAATGATTTCTTCTTAAATAGAATTTTATAGGGTAATAATTAATAAAAAACAAACTTAAACTTATTTGGTGTTATATTAAAAATATATTTTATAATTCATATTAAAGATTATAATATATATTAATATTCAATAATAATCTAAAAGTTTTTATATGGTCGAAATATAAATTATTTATATATTTAATTATATTTTGCATAATTATATATTTTAATATTATTAACTTATACTAATTATTTTTAATAGGCATAAGATTTTTATAAAATATTAATATTATTATTGATTAAGATTAATTATTATTTTTGTATTAATCCTTTGTATAGACTATTGATTTTAAATATAATCAAAAAAATTATGTTTTAATTTAATTAATATATCATTTTAGAGTTAAATATTTCAAAAATAAGATTTAACTATTAATTTATAAAAATTGAAATACGAATTTAATTAAATCAATATTTTATTAAAATAAAACATAATATATAATATTTAACTTATTATTTTAATTATTCACAATATATATATAGTCAATTAAATTTTGAATAAATATCTTAATATTGCATTAATTTGAATTATTATTAAACTTCAAGTATATTTTTTACATTAATTTAATAAATTATCAAAATTTCATTCATTTTAGGACTATAAAAATAATTAATATTTGATAATATTATTTTTTGTTATTATTAATATTTTTTCGATTTTATTATTAAAATTAATAAAAGTTTTGATATAGAGTTTTATTTGTTAGTTTATAACATTATAATATTATAGTAATTTTGAATATTTTTTATATTATATTATCATTGAATTAAATATTTAGTAAAATTATAATAATAAGAATTAATATTTTAATATTAAAAAAATGATATATTCAATATAAATACATCATAATTTCGGCTAATCAATTGATTTGTTTTATGTATAATATAATTTTATTAAATATCATAGTTAATCAAATTTAATAATCTTTTCATCTATTATCACACATTATAGCATATCATTCCAAATTTGATATAATTACCATTGTTATATATACTTCAACTTGCGATATAAATTGATATTAACTTAAGTCATCATTGCATTATCAATGTTATTCATTAATCATTTGTATGAATTCAACCTATAAATCGAATATATCAGATTTTACTAATTTAAAAGTGATAATTATCTTGCAAATTAATCTTAATAACTCTAGTTTACAATCAAAAATGAAATTTTGTATTATGAAAATTTCACAATATTCGTTTCACATAGATATATTATGAAGAATTGTTACAAATAAACCGATTGTTAAAAATTAAATTTTGAATGTTATTGTTATATTTTTATAAATTTATAATTATAAAAATTATTTATTTAGTATTATCTAAACAAAGTTTGAGCTTTAATTCTTTAATCTCTCAGTTTTAAAGCAACTACTATCAAAGAACTCATTCCCCTATACAATTGCGCAATCCAAACAAATTTGAAACAAAGTTAATTTACCTGTTTTTTAACCAATTATTGAAATTCGCCAAATCGGAAATGGATCCTTGGCAGATCCTACCATTGATAAGATATTACCAAAACTTACAATAAAAATCTTATTACTATTATTATTTAATTCATGATATAATATAAGTATTATAATCTATTAAATCCTCCAAATTTTAGTTAACAATCACACAAAATCTATAGAAAATAAACAAAATCTTAATTAAACTGGAAAATTAACTAATATTAATTACTCAAAAATCCCAAATTTTTAACCAATAAACAAAGGCTGTTAATGTTTAATAATTAAAAAAAGAGTCCAAATTTTAACTTTTAATTCATAATAATATTTTAATATAAATCGTTGTTGTTAAGTAGTCTTGGATTGTTTATAATATAAATTAATTTCTTTTTAATTAATTTTTTTGCTGTTTGTTGGATTGCTATTAAATATTAATATAATTTTTTAAGTTGGTTAGTATATTTTTTGTTATTATTATTAATAAATTAATTAAAGATGGAGGTATTATTTAATATCTAATTTCAATAAAATTAATAAAAAAAAATTAATAATAAACTAATAATAGAATATCGAAGAAAAAATCAATAAAACGGAAGCTAAAATTCAGAGACAGAAACAGTTGTTAATAGGAGCTGAGAGGATGAGTAAAAATTATTCGAATACCCAAGCTATGATCTCCCAATGTAACCAGGAGATTAACGAATTGAACAGGAATATCGAATTTTTACAAGTTCAGTTGATGGAGTTGAAGCTTAAAAAACAAAGACTCTCTATGGGTGACTTTCAAGAAACTGGTAAATCCATATTTAATCTATAAATTGGTTTTTGTTAAGTTAGTTTAGATAATAATAGTCAGATTCAATTGAGGACCGAGTCAAGACCTATTATTAATACTATAGGTAACACTATCAAAACTCCTGTTATCACTAATTTATTTATTTTGTAATATTAGATTTGCGCAGGTTTGAAGAGAGCAGTTTAACAATAGAAAAGATAACTTTTAAATTACAAGAAATTGGGTATAAGAAAAATGTCGAATTGAAATTGAGAGAGGGTTTTGAAAAGCTTTTAAGACTTTATCATATGGACCCTAATATTGGTGACAAGAAAAGCCGCGCCGAAGCTGAAGAGTGTATTCAGAGCTGCTCTCAGCGCATTAGTTTGTTGGAAAGAGCTCTCAAAAGATATGTGGATTTCAGCGATTTGAGCTATGTACAAGTGGATCCAGGTATTTTGATTTTAAATTGACTCGGCCTTAACCTTAATCCATTTCCATTCACTAGATGGTGCTATCTGGAAGAAACCTGCGCTGCGTAAGCCCATGACCGGTACCCTATCCATTAGGATTATTGGTGCTCGAAATTTGGCACGTCTCAACGATTCCGACATCTTTATCAAGGTCAAGGTCGATAGCACCATCAAAGGTCAGACCAAACCCCTTAATCCAGACAAGATTGGTGACTTCTTCGAGTTCCCTGTGGAGAAAGCGAGTGAACTCGAATTGCTAATCTTTGGAAACCGATTTGGTACATCTCCCGCCCCTATTGGCCTCTTCTGGCTTCCAATTCGAGAGCTTAATGATGTAATTAGATCTAATGCGTTGAACTCATCTTCATGGATCAACAAAAATAACAATGGCACTCCCCAGCCTCCCCAGCCTAGAGAATCTATTGAGGGATGGTTTTCCGTTGAACCAGTAGGTCAAATTCAATTAAAGATCGACTTCCAAAAGTATTCAGGCCCCGCTCGTCGCTCTTCCAAACTCGGACGTCAAGGCGCCGTACGCAAGCGTAAAGAGCCCACCGTCCAGCACAATGGCCACAGTTTCGTAGCGAAACAGTTTTACTCCATTATGACATGTGCCTTGTGTAATGAATTTTTAATGGGTGGCACTGGTTACCAATGCGAAGACTGCAGATATTTTTGCCACAAGAAATGCGGTCCCCAAGTGTTATTTAAATGTATTTCCAAATCCCACAGCGAGGCTGACGCTGAAAAGATCAATCATCGCATTCCCCACAGATTCGAGATCACTAGCAACTTTAGCGCCAATTGGTGCTATCACTGTGGTCAGATGCTTCCATTAGGTAAGCGAGCATGTAACAAGTGTACAGAATGTGAAGTTACCGCACATACCCACTGCTCTCACCTCGTACCCAACCTCTGCGGTCTTTCGATGAGTCAAGCGAATCAGATGCTACTCGCCATTCGCCAAGCCAAACAAGCCAAGAAATCCAAACACGAGTCGGCGCCATCATCCAAGTCCAAGAGCAAAATGGACCAAGATCTATCCATTCCCGGCATCAAGCGCACCAAAATCGAAGATTTCGATTTTCTTGCAGTGTTGGGACGTGGTAACTTTGGTAAAGTAATGCTTTCACGAGAAAAAGCGACCAAGAATCTCTTTGCCATCAAAGTGCTGAAAAAGGATATGATCATCCAGTCCAAAGAAGTTGAAGGTCTCAGATCCGAGAGACGCGTGTTCATGACAGCAAATCAGGATCGTCATCCATTCTTATTGGGACTCCATTCGTGTTTCCAATCGCCTACCAGAATTTACTTCGTTATGGAATATATTTCGGGTGGTGATTTAATGTGGCACATTCAGAGGAAACCTTTTACAGCTTATCAGGCCAAGTAATTTTCTACATATCTAATCATTTTAGTCATATTTATTAAATTTGCATTTAGATTTTACGCTGTTGAAGTCCTCTTGGGATTAGATCACTTACACAAGAATAATATAATATATCGGTAATATATATTATTACCACTCAATATACAATAATTTTAATTCATAATCTATCTAGTGATCTTAAATTAGACAACATCTTACTAGATTTGGATGGACATATCCGCATTGCCGATTACGGTCTATGTAAAGAGAATATGGGATACGGTGCCATTACCAATACATTCTGTGGTACTCCAGAATTTTTGGCTCCTGAAGTAATTGTTATCTGATCACTTTAATTTATAAACTAATCCTATTTGCTTAGATTTTACAAGAACAGGGTTATGGTAGAGCTGTTGACTGGTGGGCATTCGGTGTGTTGCTCTATGAAATGAGACTAGGCCAAGTAATTCTAATAGTAATAATATTATATATCACATTTATTTACTCTTTTATTAGTCACCATTCTATGGTAGCGAAGAGGACGAAATTTACGATTCTATTTTAGAAGATGATGTATTATATCCCTATAATTTGGAAAGAGAAACTGTATCTATTTTACAAAAGGTAACATACCAATAAGATTAAAGTATCATATCTAATGAGTTAATTTTAGCTTTTAACCCGAGATCCCAGATACAGATTGGGAGGAGGTCCTGAAGATGCTGAGGAAGTCAAACGTCACACCTATTTCAAAGGAATTGTTTGGGAAGATTTCTTAAATAAGCAGGTTCAACCACCCCTCAAACCAACTATTGTAAGTTTCTATATCTGTTTTTTTAGCAGCATATTCTAACACTAACTTTAGAGCAAACCCGATGATATTTCCAACTTCGACGAAGTTTTCACAACTGAAAAACCCATCCTAACCCCCATCGACACTATTCTCAATCCTAACGATCAGGCTGAATTCAACGGTTTTTCATACACTGCCGACTGGGCAGGAGCTACTAGGGATACTTAATTGTTTTTATTGTTTATGTTATGGTTTGGTAATTTTTGAATTTATTTTTGTTATATAATCCATTATATTTAATATATGTTTTTTTGTGTTTTTTTGACTATTAAAATTTTGTTTTTTTATTTTTTATCATTTTGATATTTATTTTATTTTATTTTAAATTTTCAATTTCTATATTAAAAATATATTTTAAAATTTAAATTTATTATGAATTTAATATATTTTAATTAAAATATCAAAAAAAAATAATAATAATGATAATAAAAATAATTTTTTTTATAATAATTCTATTAAAAAATTCATTAATTATAACTAAATTTTTATCAATAAATAATATATCTAATATTATTTCTTAAATTTTAAAATTTACCAGTTTAAAATTTAATTTTAAAAATGTAATGGATATAACCTTGATAAATTATTAATTATTTTTTTTTAAAAAAAATTATTTTAATTTATAAATTACTAGTTTCAAATCTTACTAAAATATTTGATAAATGACCATATAAGATATAATATGAAATCAAGATTTTAATTGGTTAAATCATGATTAAAAAATCAGTCAATGAAACACCATCAATTTAGGGAAACAATTAAAAATATAAAGTTTAGTATATGACTTAAATTGGTCGCATTTCAGATTATTGTATCGTGATTGGTTATTAGATGAAATAATGATTTTACTAGGTCAAATAAGATTTTTTATAATATTTAAAGTTGAATCAAGGATCGTAGCTCAATGATTGGATAATTTTTAGTAGAATTCAGAATTGTAGTAGGGAATTGGTTGGAATAATAGGATCTGAAAGTTGAAAAAAATTAGGAATTGAGATCAAATTTTAGTAACTTGAAAGAGCTGGAATCTTCGATGAATTTGAAAGAAAAAGATCGCCCGTTACCTTCTAATGACTGTAACTACTCAATAAATCACCCATACTCTATTTAAAATTAGAATAAAATATTTAAAGCCTAACATTGGCTCATTATTACAGTCTTATGATTTCTTTGATTTAAATTTAGACCGGTTTTTGGTAGTTTCCTAATCTTGAAGAAATAAAACAAACAATGATGATTATTTTTGAAAATATTGTTAATTATTTTGCGTCGTACAACAATGATAATTTATTAGAATGTTGTGCGTAATATGAGAGAGAAAATAATATGCTGATATGATATGTTTTTTAGTTTCTATTTACATAAATTAAATAAATTTAAACTGGTATACAAGGAAGAGAGGATAAGAAAACCTTGTTATGTTTGGGGTTTCGGTTGAATACTTATGAACCGCATGGGTTGGTTCACGTCTTCTGTCTTAGTTGCTTTACTTGTCGACCTTTGTTTATTTTGGTCTCGGAAGTATCTTATACCACAAGCGTTACACAACCTAAAATCAGTAGGTGAGAAGATATAGGGAGCTGGAAAAATAGGATAGTGTACTTACGTTTTAGGACCCATAGGACCTTTCCTCCATTCTGGAGCTTCTGTCGTTCCACATTGCGTACAAGGTAGATGTTCTTTGACAGGGTTCTAGCCAAAAGCAGACACATTAGTAAGGACCCCGCTTGGACCACCTCCAAACTATAGCACTTACCTTCTTTTTTGAATTGGCAGCTTCCGATTTACTATCCTCACTCTGACTCCGATTCGTACTCGATTCCGACGAGGAGTTGGTGGAGTTGCAGAGGGTAGTATCACTCACGCTGCTAGGCCCTTTGGGTGAATAACCCAATTTTTTATCCAACTTATCATAATACTGTAACTTTTTATGCAGTGATTTTCTCTCCTGTTTCAATTTTTCTATTAAAGTTTTGGTCAAGTCCATTTCGGAAAAATATGGTTGAGCCATAACGAAGAAACATTTCTCTTTGGGATAATTGTAATATTCTTTACTAATGTGAATCTCTTTGGATTTTTTACTATTATTATTATTATTGTTATGGCACTTATGCTCTAACTCTAGTATTTTGTTCTCCTCTATTAGATAACTGATCCGTCTAGCTTCGAATAAGATATAACCATTTTGTTTCTTTTCAAATCGATAACAGATGGAAAATTCCGAATCGTCAGGATTATAAAAAAATTTTTGCTTGAAGAGTTCTAAATCTTCGTAATAAATAAATTTGGTTATAGGTTGACCTATGAGTTCACTCGACCTATAACCTGTTAATTCTAAACAACTGAGTGAACAACATAATATAGTACCCATTGGCGATAGTACATGAAAGAAGTTGCTTGGCATCAATGAGCTGGAAGTTGATTTGGATTTGGGTACCGAATTATTTGACGATGTGTTGCTGGAATCTGTAGCTGTGTCTTGAAATGAGTTATTGCTGCAAGATGCTTGGTTGTCATTAGAAGTTAGCGAATTGCTACTGCTCTCGTTGGAGCTAGTGTAACTGGTAGTATTATCCATTTTCTTTTGGTTGTTGGTGGTATTAGTGGGGTCTGAATGATTGTGAAGGATATAGTTAAAATCTTGGAATGTAACCGATTTTAGCGGTTTGCTAAGGCTGGATGAAGAGAGGGGGGTTTCCAAGGAAGAAATATCAATAGATGATGAAAATTGGTCAAGTTTTGTAATGTTACTATTCGAAAATTTAACCCGTTTAAAATTTTTTTCAATTGGAGATGATTCATTTGATGATGGCATTATATTATCTCGATCCCTAAATAGCTCTTATTAATACACTCTTTTTATGATCGATATGTGTATATTTTTTTTTCTTGAAATGAAGCTTTATCTCATCCTATCACCCCAGTCACTGTTAATTATGTACAATACTATTCAATACAAGGATACCAACTCATTCAACGAGACAATGTGTCCATACAATACAAATGAATGTACTTAGACTGGAAGCGAATCTTGATCAATCGCAAAGATGATCAAAGTATCAAAACATCATCCCAAGAAAAAATTTCAATTTACCAAAACTTACCCAATAAGATTTCAATGTTATATAAATCTCAAATTTTTTTCTTTAACCCAGTATTTAAATCAAAGTTGCTTTCTAATTGTGGTGGTGGAAGGATCGATCAGAATCTACGCTATTCGATGAGTATTGAAAGGTCATTGGTCTTCCCAAATTTCTTCTCTTTTATACCTGTCTAGCAAGCCTAAAACTTTCAACGCTGATTGGTCCATCTTTTAAACATTTGACAATATCCTATTTTCATCCTAATATGAAAATATACAATAATAATGATGCAATGATGCAAATGATGCAATGATGCAATGATGCAATGATGCAAATTCAAAAACTACATCGACAGAGTTTATCCCGATCGATCGATGGTCATAATCCAAATGTGATAGAAAAGGCAATGTGAACAGTGCTCAGATTATGATTTAACCAATAATTTTTTCCCAATCTAACTCACTTTAAGCTTGACCATTGGCTCAATTCATTTCATCAAATCACCTTCCAGCATTTTTTTCACCTGATATTTCTATATTTTAACCCCTAATTTCTATAAAATTTCTAAACCCAATTTGGTAATTGTTTAAAGTTTACGAAACTATAAAAAATAGATTCTGAGCTCTAATTTATAAAATTATTTGATCCTGCAGACTATCATCTTGTTTTGTAAAGCTATTTACAAACTTTTAATAGTTGTATAACAAATATAGTTAAGTTTAAGACAATTTTTCAAATTTTTTGTATATAAAATATAATGCATGATTTATAATTAAAAAAAATTCATAATATAATTTATTGAATATTAATAAACAAAAAGTGTTAAAAATTGAAAAAAAAAATTAAATTTTTATTAATTAGAATATTTTCAACAATTTTATCTTATTTAAAGCTACAAAGCCTCTAATAGCTTATAAAATGTATAATAATATTTAGTTAATCATTCAGATTTTTTTTAATTTAAAGAAAATAGTTAAATTTATATTCTTTTTATATAAGTTATTATATATGTTATCATTTAATTGCAAATTTATTCTACAAATTTTTCATCAATAATTTCATTGAAGACTTCTACTACAAATTTAATGTCACTAATTGAAGCACGTTTTCACTTATTAAATAGTAGCTTTGTTGTTGATTAGCATTGCTAAGCGAGAGGGACTTTTTTATATTTGTGTTTTATTTTTATTCCAAAATTGGACTATTTAGAAAAATTTTATTTGATTATCACCGCGTATTCGAAATCTAAATTTGGTAAAAAATTTTAAATTATATCAAAAATATTTAGTTTGAAATTTTCAAATTTTTAAGTCAAGGATTTTGGTATATAATAAAGTTTTGCCTAATTTTTGTTCAATTTGAACTCAATTGGTTTTTATTACTGCATCAAATTATACAAATAGAAATTCCAAATAATTGTCTTCTGTATTTTTGATAAACAGCTGGCAATTAATGATTAGTGAATTATAATTAATAAACCTTGAAATATCATGGAATATTGACTCATTGGTTGTTTGATAGTTTAGAATAACATAACTGAATAATAATATTAAAGATAAACATTATTTTGTATATTACTAACCATATCCAAGCATATTACCACATTGGGTAATTTCTTACAATACCCAACTCTAGTGAATTGAGTTTGTCTCGAGATTTGGATTCAACCAATAGTGGTCCAAAATCATCAATTGACGCATATTTTACCTGAAATTTGTTTTAAAATATCATCGTATGATACATTGTTTGACCATTGAGGTTTTATTATACATCACACATCAATTTTATAAGTTTGACATTTTTAATTGATTATAATTATGGTACTGATACAAAGTTTATATTGTTTAAAAACATTTGATTAATTTTTGTTCTTATTAATTCTCAAAAATTTTTTAAATATTTTTGGTTATTTCCATATTTAATATTTTACTGAATATTTGAAAAAAATGTGCAGTGATTTCATAATTGATCATTTGAAAAAATAGACTATGTCCATGATTTAAAGTTGAATTAGTTTATCATCTCCATATATTATGATAAATTTCAGATTCAATTTGGTTTAATCATATTAATTACTTTATTGATTGAGTAAAAACTTCAGATCATGGTGGAATCTTATCGCAATAAGAATTTGTTAATTTATAAGTATCTTTGATTGCATTAAGTCAGGATTGATAATGATTTATAATTAAATGATATTTAGTATTCTACTTAAGCATTTGAATAGTTCGTTATTTATATCACTAATTGTATTGTTATTCAAAACACTAGTTTCTTCAATAAATGAACTATTATGATTGGATCTTATTAATTATCAAAATGGATTTACAATTGATTGTGTGATAGATTAATAGGTTAGTCATTATAGTAATTCAAGTCAACATTTTATCAGCATTTGCTTATATTACATTTAAAATTGTTTAATTAAAAAAGCCATTGATTTTAATGATTTCAAAAGTTTTGTATATAATTCATTAACTCTGTATTATAAATATTAATCAATTTTTGTAAATTAAATTATTAATTTGTTAAAATCTTCAAAATGATAAAAGTTTGAATTTTACACTTATTCAATAATCACTCTCAGTTAATATTTCAATTTAAAACAATTAGAATAGAATAAATAATCCAATGTTACTGATATTATATATGGTGATATAATCTATCTGATAATATAAGCAATGTAAAATATTAAATAATTATTTAGTTTATGAAAAATATTTATATCAAAAGTGTTATATTAAATTTATTTTATAAAATTAGAATAAATTAAAAATATATTATATCCCAATATCAACACCCAAAAATAACTATAAAAAATATGATATATAAATGCACTTCGGTAAAGGAAAGCAAAGCAGGGAGTAAAGAATCAGATTATTGATCCTTGTGCCCTTTATATGCTAAGCAAGCACTCTACAATTTGAGTTAATTTCCCACATATCATATATAAAATTAATAAAATTAAAAAAATTTTCATATAAACAAATTTCAAGTTTATTCAAATCAATTTATGAATGATTAAAACAATTAGGTTTTTAATCCTTAATGAATAAAGAAAACTAATTCATTAATATTATTTAGTAAAAGTTTTTAATTACTTCATCAATTGTTATCCTTTTTAAAACATTCATATTTATTAATTTTAATATTAATATATATAATTTTTTGTTTTAAAATTATTTTAAAGTTTTAAATAATTAAAGAATTAAATTTCATATTATAAAATACATACAATATTATTAATATATATATATTATCATGATCTGCATTATTAGGAAGATCCAAATCGGTAAATATACCGTTTAAAACTTTTAATTCCATACCACTATCGAAAAATAGTTCTTTACCACAAACTTCCCAAAGATACATCCAATGTAACAAATGTGGTTTTTTTTCATTATATGCAACGAATCCTGATAAAGTTTCAGGAGCTCTATGATTCATTTTCAAAAATTTTTGATATAATTTATAATATTGTGATTAATATGAATTATTTAAAGTATGATAAAATCAAATTTGATTCAAGAGTTGAATTTTCAAGCTCTAGAGATTATCAAAGTCATATAAATACATATGTTGAAATTGTTATCAGTATCAATTAATATGTTATCGGGTTTTTAATCTCTGCGAACAATTCCATTTTGATCAATATAATTTATTCCTAACAATAGTTGCATTGTGATTCTTTTCTGATAATCTTCTATATATTCTAAAAGTATCAATTTTCATTCAAATAAGTAAATTGTTAAAGTAATTACCTTGATATCCTTTGTAAATTCATTGGTTAAATTGAGTGAAATTTTGAGAAATACTAAATAATCTAAATGTCATCAATATAATGATCCAATACATTCAATACTTATTAACACGAGCTATATTAATTTAATAATCCTCAAAATGGGTAATAAACTGAAGTACATCAGAATTATTCAAACTTTTATAAGTTTTAATTTCATTGACAATCCTGTAATATTCATCAGAATATTTAGAATTCTGAAATTCATTAATAATAACAACTGAAGAATGAATTTTATCCTCATTTATGAATAACATACCATCACTTTTGTAATTGATAGGTTCTAGTAATTCGTATTAATTCATTTTTTTCTAATCTAAGTTGAATTAGTTGATTATGAAAATAAAAATAATTAATTTAACAACTGAATGAGTAAATTGATTATAGAAAAGTTTTCAAAATGCTGAAATTTGTAATAATGAATATATGATTTATTAAAAAATAATTAATTTAAATAAATAAATCAATTTAAAAAGAAAAATTTCAATGAAGTAACAGTGCTAATAGCATAGATTAAAAAGATAATGGGATAGAGATGTAAATAAAATTTAAGCTCTTCTTTCCCCTGCCCAATTAGCTGTATATGAGAAGCCTTCGAATTCTTTTTGGTCAGCAGGTGAGAGGATGGAGTCTGTGGGAGTGAGGATAGGCTGTTCCTTGGTGAATGTAGTTTCAAAGTTGGAAATATCGTCACGTTTTTTCTAAACATAATATTGTTAATGAAAATTACAGACTTAGATAAAATATATGATTACAATAGTGGGTTTGTAAGGTGGTGGAATTCTCAAATTGAGATAATCATCCCAGACAACACCCTTGAAGTAAATGTGGCGTTTAACTTCTTGAGCGTCTTCGGGTCCTCCTCCGAGACGATAGTTGGGATCACGAGTCAATAGCTATAAGAAATTTAGAATGATGCTATATTGTAATAAATTGTATGGTTTACTTTTTGTAAAATTGATACAGTTTCTCTTTCTAAGTTGTAGGGATAAAGTACTTCATCTTCGAGAATGGCATCATAAATGTCGTCTTCTTCAAATCCTTTGAATGGTTCCTAAGAATAGTTAAATTAAATTGAATATTGTGATAGTTTTGATATAATTACTGATCCCAATCTCATTTCATAAAGTAATACACCGAATGCCCACCAGTCAACAGCTCTTCCGTAACCTTGTTCCAACAGGATCTAAAACAGAGTTAATATTGCGAAATGTAAATATATCCTTAGAAAATTACTTCAGGAGCTAAGAATTCAGGAGTACCACAGAAAGTGTGAGTTATAGCTCCATAGCCCATATTTTCTTTACATAAACCAAAATCTGCAATACGGATGTGACCATCCAAATCTAATAAAATATTATCTAACTTCAAATCACTAAAAGATTAAGTGATTGACTATTAATGAAATCAAATTGTGTAAAATAATTATTTACCGATAAATAATATTGTTTTTATGTAAGTATTCCAATCCCAATAGAACTTCAATTGCATAGAATCTAAATAAAAGGTGAATTAATTTTTTTAAAGCTAATTACATCAATATAATATTACTTGGTTTGCTGAGGTGTGAAAGGTTGTTGCTGAATATGGTACATTAAATCACCTCCAGAAATATACTCCATAACGAAATAAATTCTAGTAGCTGATTGGAAGCATGAGTGAAGACCCAATAAGAAGGGATGACGATCTTGATTCGCTGTCATGAATACTCTTCTCTCAGCTTTGAGAGAATCTAAATCGTGAGATTGGATAATTAAGTCTTTCTTGAGTACTTTGATAGCAAATAGATTCTTTGTTGCCTTTTCTTCAGAAAGCATAACTTTACCAAAGTTACCACGACCAAGTACTGCAAGGAAGTGGAAGTCTTCGATTTGGGTTTGGCGTACTGTACTCATATTGTTCACGCCTTGTGTAAGTTGGTCGATTGCAGAATCTGATTTAACCTTAATAGCATGCTCTGACTTGCTACTGATACCTTGCTTAACGCTACGAATCTCTTGCAAGAATCTATTGGCTTCTTTCATTGAGAGACCACAAAGATCAGGAACGAGATGGAAGCATTCATTGTGCGCCATGATATTACAAGATTTACAACGCTTACATGCTTTCTTACCAAGAGGAAGAAGGTGACCACAATGGCAGCACCAACTGGGACTGAGGTTGGTTGAAAACTCGAAGCGATGAGGAATGTGGTGTTTAATGGTTTCAGCATCAACTTCACCACTTGTCTTGGAAATGCATTTGAATACAACTTGAGGTCCACATTTCTTGTGGCAAAAGAAGCCGCAATCTTCACATTGGAATCCTGAGCCTCTCATCAAGAATTCATTACATAAAGCACATGTCATGATGTTGTAGAATTGCTTGATAACAAAATTGTGGCCATTGTGTTGGACAATTTGCTCTTTTTTCTTTTTGACAGCACCTTGACGTCCCAATTTAGAATGAGTGCGGAGAGGACGATTGGATTTAGTGAAACCGAGTCTAAGTTCAAGTTGACCAATTGGTTCAAGGGTGAACCAAGATTCAATAGAGTTACTATTTTCAATCTTTTGCTGAATATTGACACCTTGTTCACTCTTCATAGTATCATTATAATTCATCCAGCCGCCAGTATTGAAGGCTCCAGTTCTCACAGCTTCGGCAATTTCTCTGATGGGTACCCAAAAGATACCAATAGGAACTGGATTTGTATTGCTTCTAGTACCATAAACAATTAACTCGAGTTCATTGGCTTTTTCAACCATTAATTCAAATTCTTCCAACCAGCGATCAGTTTTAGTTGGTTTTGTTTGCTGTTTAGTGAATCCATCAATTCTGATTGCCACAAATAATTCGTCATTATTCAATCTGAATAGGTTTTTGGCAGATGAAATCTTGACAGACAAGTTACCGGTCATAGGACGTCTTGAAGCAGGATTCTTCCAGATTAAATGGTCTTATTAAATCAACAATTAGTAAACATTGAAATATAAATTTATATAATTACTTACTTTGTTTGTATTCCAAATTTAGAATATCATTAAAATTGATGTATCTTTTCAAAGCTCTATCGAACAAGCTGATACGATGTTGACAGTTTTCAACATTCTTTTTGGCCTCTATGAGATCCTTACGGTCGTTGGATTCCTTACCAGCAGCTAAAATTTTGAGTAATTTGTCGAAGCCTTCTTTCAACCTGATGTCAATATTGCGCTTGTATTCTATTTCTTGAATTTTGAAGGTTATACGGTCAATAGTTAAAGCGTCTTCAGACAACTTTCTTAAAGCTAAAAATAGGTGAAATTAGTATTGAAATTTCTTAGTTTTCAACTATTAATACTATCTATTATAGCTGAAATTGAATGTTAATTAATTACTTAAACTATTGCCCATGATGTTAACTTGTTCCAAATATGCTCCATCTGGTAAAGTTTCATCTAAATCGAACTAATAAATATTAAATTATTTAATTAAAATAAAAAAAACAAACCTTTAGATTGTTCAGCTAATAAAATATTTCTCTCATTTTTCAAATAGTTGAGTTGGTCATTTAAAAATTCGATATTTCTATTAATATCCGCAATCTCTTGATGACATTGGGCTACCATAGCGTGATCGCGAATATAATCTCGACTCATGTTATCCATAGCAAGTAAATACTGCTTCTGGCGTGATATATAACTCTCACAATTGGTTATTTTATAATTAATTATCTAAAGTTCAAGCGAATTTGTCAAACTATAATTGGTTTGAATGGAAGTAAATTGAGTTACCTCCATAATGTTAAGCTAAAGAGTTGAATAAAAAAATATGAACTTTTATTATAAAAAATCAATTAATAATCAAAGAGTATTTAACCAATATCAATTTCTTAAAGTATTTAAATATAAAATAAATGAAAGGATAAATGCTAATTACTAAACAAATTGGAATAATAAAATACTTAACTATTGACTCAATTTAATTAAAATCAATTCAAATAAAAAAAATGATAAATGAAGAGATAAATAAAATCAGTTAAAAAATTTTTTTTCTGATCAATATAACGAATGCATTTGGACCGCTAAAATGATTGGTTAATTTTATTTGGATTATTTCATTGAAACTGGATTCTATCTGAAATTGGTATATTAATGAATATCATTTGGAATCTGTGGTTTAAATTTTCGGTATTATATCTAATAAAATGGCATTGTGCTATTAATTTTTCTACGCCTTAGATATATCGTATATTCTTTTATTCTTAATAATTCATAATGAATAGAAAATATTTCAAAAATATTTAGATTGGATTTCCAGATTTGAAGTGGTACACAATGATGTCATTGGAATTAATTGATTGTGTATTTGAAATTTTTATTCTCAAAATTAAGTCACATTATATTGGAAAATTATAAATCAATTTTTGATTTTGAATACCAAGAAAAAACTTTCAAATGAATTGCAAATATAAATTAGTGAATGTCAAATCTGTTATTGATATTAAAGACATATTGTTTATATTATTAATAGCATATATCATACATAACAAAATTTGAGAATTATTGAAGAAATAATCCAATAATTTCACCAATTCAACACACATTATAACCTTTTGCGCTATTATTTTCAACTATTCCTCCTTTTTAATTTTTGTCTATTTTATTCCAAAAAATTAATACTTTGCAATTTGTCCATATCATTTTTGAAAACAAAATTCAACAAATATTAAAGATTTGATTTGATCGAATAAAATGACTAGTTAAATCTTTTTTCATCGATGTATAACTTTAGATTTTTGCAATTTCTCTCAATAAATAATAATGAATTACAAATTTTCAAATTTGATTTACTTTTTATTCTTAACTATTTATATTTTTCAAAATATTTTCAAAACAATAATGAGATAATATAGTGTGAATGAAATAGATATATGTGATTGTGACTTTAAAAGTATTAGTAATATTTCAATAAATATGTCATTAAATTTATTTTATAATGCTCTCACTTTATTAGATATTCCGAGATTTTTTCATTTTTTTTTGAAATTTTATTAACAATAATTGATTAATATTCAATCGCAATAATAAAGTGACAAAAGTTATTTTTATTCATATACTCACACTTAAAATACTTCCATGCCATTTTTTAAAAATAAGTTCAAAATATAATAATTCGTGAAATAGTATAAAATACTCCTTTTGATCAATTTTCTCTTCTATAACACATTTTTTAATATATTTTTGCGTTATAATTTGTGATTTCAATTTGAATACCAACAAATATTAACAATTGTAATATGTTTCCACTTTTAAATTAATGACTGAAAATATATCTTTTTTCATATTATACTCTTTCAAATATAATTTATCTGTAATATATATAAATTTAACTTGAAATTTTTCTAGTGAAAATAACTTGGATTATTTTTCAACTAAAACTTAAAAAATTTTTGAATTCAAATTTTGACTCAATAAATGATTTATATTTGATATTTATATAAATTGTTAAAGTTATAAAATAATAACAATATGTATATATATTTATCCAAATAAGCATTAATTAACAATTAATTATTAACTTATTATAATGTCAAAAATTGAACAAATACTTATTTTGAATATATTGTATTTAACAAATTAACTATATCGATATTTCATTTGACCAAAGGATAAATTTGATTCAATAAAAATTCAAATCAACAGATGAACGTTGGACTGACAATTTTAATTTCATTGCAGTCAATAGACCTGCTTCTAAGAGAGAAGACCAATTCAATATGAGAAATATAAACAATATTGTTATTCAATTATATATATATATATATATTCAAATTTACAATAAATTAATAAAAATTTAGTATAATGATATATTAAAATTGATTCAACCGTATTCATCTATTATGATGACTACTGATAATATTATAAATATTCGATGTCCACTATATTTTGAAAGACGGAAAATTCTATTAAGTGAAAATATAAATATATTATTTTGATGTTTTTTAATATATACAGAGTTAATTAAATTGTATAAATACAAGCAAAATCAAACTCATTAAACTTTAAAAAGCAAATCACAAATGGTAGGAATTTCAAGGATGGGAATTTGGAGGAGCAGATCCACAGCTCCTAGTAACTTTTTGCTCTTCCTTAGTCAGTCATTTTTCGGCAGCTTTAAGCATTCTTTCACGCATTGCCTCGTACTATCTACTAGTGGGATAATTCTCACCCTCTCTCAGTCTCCGACCATGTGTAGAATCAAATATAAATTTTTGGTTTGATGATGAAGAAATAGAGCTAGTGTGATAATTCCTAACTTTACCATCCTGAATTGTATAGCCCTGGGATTTGGTCCAGTCGAACTCTGTAACTTGCTTTTTCAAAAGATGATTGAATTGGTGAAAATCAGCACTATGCTCGGAATGCACCATATATGCAAGTTCATGGATCATGACCCGTTTGACTTCGGGATAGTGGATAAATCCTTGAAAATCACTGGTCCTCAATCGAACTGCAATTGTTTCTCCCTTGTTCCTATTATAACCGAGTATAGGGTGTTCAAGTGGGGATAATTCCATCAGATTACCTATGGACCATTTGTAGCGGTTGAGCAATGCTTTGATTCCAATCTCATCCCTAAGTCTTTCTAAATATGCCATAGCTTTGTCTTCACCTGGCAGGTTTGGTAAAGTTTGAAGACGATGAAATGTGTATTTAGAAGATTTTGACGTTGATACAGGCTAATTGATCCAATAATTAATGATTTTGTTATAAAATTTATTAAAATTATCTGTTACCTTAGCAGATTGCAACACAACTTTATTTTGGGATACGATAGGATCAGGAACATTTTCCCTACTAGCCATAATCCCAATTTTGCTAGTTTCTTTAATTTTATAAAAAATTAAATCATTTTCGTCTTTCAAAACCACTAATTATACAATATTAATAAATTTAAATCAATATGAATATATTTTGCTCTACCTTTAACAATTTTTATCCTTTCAGTTGAAATACTGATTTCGTGACTTATTTTCTCTTTAAACTAGGATATTTTAGTACTTCCAGATAAATTATCAATAACAAATGATATTTTATTATATGATAAACTTAAACTGAAATTATTCTCTTCCTGCGTTTCTAATAATTTTGTTAGCATGTTTAAATTAAATTTATTAACCAATTGAAGTCATATTATATTAATAACAAAAAAAAATCTAAAATTATGTGATTACGAATACAAGAGAGTCATATTTATATTAAATTAATTATATATTATCAATATCTGTTGAGACGAATTAATTATATTAATAATCAATATCTAAATTGAATTTAGGATAATATTGAATATTTTGAGCTGATTCAATTCTAGTACTTGAAAATGATTATCACATTTATTAAATATTCTAATCCCATAAAATTATATTTTACCCCAAAGGCTAATTCAAAAATAAAAATGAAATAACCAGAATTATCAATACGATTGACTAATTTTTAAACCAATTTATAAAATAAATTAAAACTGCCAATACATTAAGAAATTTTTAATTTGGGCATCCATCTTGATATCATCACTATTAATTCTTTCAATTTTATTAAATATTATCTATTTTTAATTTAATTTTATTTTTTTTAAAATCTAATTTTAAAGTGTGGGAGTGTATTAATTATTTAAAGGGTTTAAACTAAATTTGGAAAAGTATTTTTTTTATTAATCAATTTTAATTTTATTTTTTATACAATGTCACAGACTTTATCAGGTATGTGAGATCTATCATGTCTATTTATTCCCAACTTGTTACTAGTTTATTTTTCTAATAAAAAAATTTATTAATTTGGATAATCATTTTATAGAAATCAATAAACCGACGACAGCTACGAAATGTCCTATTTGTAACAAAAAATTAACCAGTGCTAACTTCAATAAACACTTTCAAATGGAATTGAGTAATTTCGAGGTCAGGCAAACTAGATCTAAAAGGTATTTATTTTTTGTGTTTTGTGAAAATTTTTCTAATTGTGGATTCTTAGATATATTATGAAACCTAATTATAAAAAGTTAAAAACTATTCATTTCGAATCTAAATCGAATGATCAACTTAATTTAATCACTCAAAAAACTGTTTATCAGGTATTTTACTCTTTTTTAGCTTTTAAAATTTCATTTTGATAATTTTATTTAGACTTTGAGAAAACTGAGACAAAACAAACGTCAACGGAGAGTTGGTGGTGCTACTTCACAACGTAATAGTGACTCTAGAACACGTCAATCAAACTCATCACATGAAGACAATAATCCTTCAACTTCTACTGCTGCTGCTGCTCCTGCTCCATTGCCAAAATGCCCCATATGTTTAGAGACTTTGGATTGTGACGATTTACAAATGAATGCTCACATTGATGAATGTTTATATCATGCTAACCAAGATCAAGAAGAAAGTCCTGAAGACGATGGGGATGGGGATGGGGATGGGGATGAGGATGAAAGTTATGAAGAGTACACATGGGCTGGTCAAACCCGGGTTAGGACCACAAGTCTTGACATCTATAACTTAGGAGGTGTCGAAGGGTATCTATCTGCCAAAAAATCACAGGACGAAGATGAAGATTTAACTATTGACGAGTCTAACGAATCCGCTTTATTTGGAAAATCTCAATTCACAGAAAACGATGTTATTAACTTTATAAATGCCAAAAGTACAAACAATGATAATGATCCTTCAACAAGTGCTTCACATTCTGCCACAGAGTCGGAAACTCCCACAATACCAACCAAATCACTTACAAATAGAAAGATGCAGCTACCTTCGCCTGCTTCTTCCATACCCACCACTGATTTAAGTGGCAAAAATCCCACTAAACTCAAATCAGCCCATCCACCACATTCTCAACTTGTGATTGATTCACTGAAATCTCAATTGCAACAACTTCAAAATCGGGAAATCCATAGTTGCATCATCTGTCAAGGTTCATTCGACGACCCTCTCACATCGATCAATTGCTGGCACGTCTACTGCAAGGACTGCTGGATGAGCAGTCTCTCCTCCAAAAAACTGTGCCCTCAATGTCAGACTATTACTTATCCATCCGATTTAAGACGTGTTTATTTATAATATCATTAACATATTTATATGATCGTATTGTTCTAAACCATAGCTAGTTATTATTCTATTCATTATTGTACTTATATTTAATTGTCTGATTTTCTATTTTCATTTATTATCTATGAATAAAATTTTTTGATTTTGATAGATTTTACTTTAAATTATTATTAATGTTTAATTTAAATATATCGTAGTTTAATAAATATTAGAATATAATAATTGATTGAAATAATTTTATATTGATAGTTTTAATTTTAATTGAATGAAATAAAATAAATATATGTCACTTTTTTATATGTTTATTTTTATAATTAGTATATTTGATGAAATGTACTAAATAGAATTTTGGTATAATATACATATTAAATTCATACAAAATTAATCATTATAAAATAATATCAAATTTGATCAAATAAAAATTATACTTTTATGATATTCATATTTTTCAAATTTTAATTAAAGTAAATAATTAAGAACCTCTATAAGTAGAGAAACCATATGAAGAAATTAATAAAGGTACATGATAATGACGATTAGAATCGACCACAAAATTAATCTAATATAGAAATTAATCAATAGTATTAATGATTGACTGTGAAATACTTACGACTACTTTGGGGTAGAAAGACTGCCTGTTCTGCTTGGCAAAGTAGCTTTGAACACCGAATTCAATATAGTAATAACCGAAACCTAAGGGACTTTCTTCAATACCTTGGAGGAAATCAATACGTCCATCTTCATTGGTCTCTCTGGAATTTTCATTAAATTCTAATAATTATTATGTTTAATAATATGAACTTACTTGACAGCTAAAACGTCCCACTCGTTAGATTCAATATCTACATTCTTATTATTCAAATCTCTATCCTTTCTTCTTACTAATTTGCAAACAATATTCTTGCCGGGTAAGCCAGTTTCTAAATCTAAAATGTGAGTGGTAATGGGTCCACGTCCACCAGCCATTTGTATTATTAAATGATGATTATATCAAAAGATTGTTTAGAATTAGTGACTCATATGTTTTTATATATGTCAAAGTCATTGAGATTATCCAATTGTTAGATGGATCCTTTGATTGTAATGAGATCATCTGGAAATTAATATTAGGACCTTGTGACTTTATCATCTCAAACTCAAATCACAATGCTATTTTAAATTCATAAAATATATTGAATAATCACTCAATTAATATTTTGTATTGTCCACTTTATTGTTGGATGTTATGTTATCCATTTTAATCACATTGATGTCTGAACTTAATTTATTTGTGATTATTATTGCAGGGAAAATTATTAAGTTAGCGACTATTATATGAATCATATTATTTTTATTTTATAAGACAAATGAGATCATGTAGCTATATTTTATTTATATCATCATTGGATATTTAAATAGATTTATCAAAAGGATATAAGTTATAATATGATCAATATTAAATATCGAAAGAACAACTTTGATAGATATTAAAAAATGATCTGAGTAATCGCGTGATCTTTCAATCATATCACCTATTGATTAAATTTAAATTGTATATTAATTCATATTATCAAATTAACTTAATCAAAGATACAGCTTTTAAATAAATAATTATTTTAAAAATGTGAGATACATTAAATTCCAAAAACATTTTTAAGCTCTCCTATAAGTAGAATAACGATAAGCTTAAATAAATAATGAGAGATGATAGTGACATTCCGAATCAACTAGAAAATATATTTAAACCAAATAAAAATCCAACAATTAAAATGGTTATAAGTATTAAACTCTGAATCACTTAGGATAAAAAGACTTTATTTTGATTTTCAAAATATTGCTAAATGTGAAATTGAATGATATAATAACCAAATTCTAAAGGACTTTGGTGATCGGGTAGAAAATCTATACACCTGTCGGCATTGGCAACTCTAAATAAATATCTTATTTGGCAAAGTATGAAGATTTTCAATATTGTTTTGTTACTTATTTCCTAATAATTCCTATTCAATAATACTAAAATTCACATATTTATTCTGAATACTGGTATCTATCTTGCTAAAGAGTTAAGCTTGAGTATTTTTGTTGGGCATTTTAAGCTCTTGATCTTGAATGTTGGCTATAATAGGTCCTCATTCAGACAATTCAATATTTGTTAAAATACTTTTAAGTAATGAATAGTAGGATTTTATATGTTAATCAATTTCTATACTATTTGAAAATTAGTACCAAATGAATTTGGTAAATTTTATTGATAAGCCCAATTTTAGATATCTTTGTTATATTAGTTAAATTTAAAATTATATTTAGTATGAGTTTAATAAAATAAAGAGCATTTAATAATATATATATATATATATATATTTGGTTTATTCAAAAGTTTCTAGATTCTAGGATTATTATTTGTATTTCCTAATTTAATAGATATATATTATAATTAAAGATAAAGAATATAACTAAAAATAAATAATTTGAATAAATAAATTTAATATATAGTGGAAAGTTATTTTTATTTATAAATCATATTATTATTGATAATATTTGGATATAAAGCTTTGTAACTATTTTTATTATGATATAATATATTTCCAATAAATATAGCTATATTTCAGTAATAATCATTAATATATATATA
>JNEM01016540.1:0-46572 GCA_000697335.1 Conidiobolus incongruus B7586
AGAGGAACAATGGCGGTGATGTGAGTTTCAGGACCGAAGACTTGAATTTCAACACCCAATTGTTCACCAAGTTGACGCATAGCACGAAGACCTTCTTGATAGTTAGGACCAGCACGACGGACGAAAATACGAACATTGTGCTTGATCAATCTTTCTTGGAACTCTTTAAGAGCACGAATGATACCCTTGAAAGTGGAAGCAACGTTGGTGAAGTTGGCAATACCACCACCAATGAAGAGAACTTTACCATCAGGATGAGGCTCATCTCTAGTCATTAAATCCAAAATAGTCTTAGCGTATTCATAGGTTTGGGTTTCAGAAGGAGCACCAGAATATTCACCATAGTTGGCCAATTCATTGGCAAAACCAAGAGCAGCAATAGCATCACTGTAGACAACAGAGGCACCACCACCAGCAACCATAGTCCAAATACGTCCGTCTTTGTTCAAAACAGTGAGCTTAAGAGAAGCGCCAGTCTTGGCATCTAAATCTTGGATGTAAGCTTCTTCAGGAGTCAAGTCACGACCGAAAGGAGCAGGGAATTCCATAGGAGGACCTTGGTCAACAGATTGAGCAGAACCTTCAACAGTGTGAGCTCTAGCAATAGCCCATTTGGAACCAGCTTCAAATTCAGCGGTTTGGTCAAGCTTAGCAGCTAAATCTAAATAGAATACTTGAGGTTGAGCATCAGGCTTATCTTGAGGAGCATCCAAAACAACCAAAGGATTGATTTCAAGGTAAGTAAAGTGTAAATCGACATAGACACTGTATAATCTAGCAATAAAATTAATCAATACTTGAACCTTGGTTGGAGGAACGTTGGCAAGAAGAGTAGAAGTAATTTCTTCAGCAGATGGGAAAGGCTTATTGACACCAATGGTAAGCTTCAAGGCCTTACTGTCGACGTCACCAACATCAACACCACCTTCATGAGTGAAGAAAATAACATCACCTTCACGAACGGATTGAATACAGATATAATATTCAGTTTCAGGAGAATGAGGAATGAAGGGTTCAACAACGAAAGACTTGAGGACACCAGTGACTTTGTCAACCTATCAATAAAATTCATCAAGTATTAGTAAATATGACTCCCTGACCCACGAAAGAATATTTTAGAATAATCTGATAAAGAAAATCTCACTTACGGTGATTTCTTTCCCAGCATGGGAAACAATCCACTCTTTGACCTTGTCCCAGGTGGCGTTCAATAGCAGGAGTCCACTCTTTCCTCTTCTTTTAATAAGTTGATCTGGCTTAGCAACCAATTTTTCAGTCAACAACCAGGGATTGAGACGTTCAGCACGGTCTAAAGCTTCTTGGACACGGGCAGGAAGAGTTTCAGAAGTGTAGTCGTCATCCAACTTGACTTGGGCAATACGGACATTAGGAGGGATGAAATTGGGATCTAAAGCGAGATCACCAACGACTGGAGACTTGAGTAACCAGTGAGAAATGATTTGTTTTCCATCAAATTCACGAACAGCTTTAGCAGACATGATTAAAAATAAATGTTATATTGGAAATTAAGATGAATAAAGGAGTTAGTAAAGGACTATAAACAGACTGAGATTAGTCAACTTTTGCAATAGGAGCAATAGAAATTAGATAATGAAAGAAACAAAGGTTAACAAAGTTGAATTGCTAAGGTGTGAGAATCTATATATAGAAGGGATTACTTTGAAAAGGTGATGATGGGACTCTCCGAGTTACCATACCCGCCTACACTGATACGTATACATGATAATCTACCAATCAGAATCGTACATTTAAATTTAATCAGATTTTTAATTTGGAGAAAACTGTCACCTCGATTTTTTTCAAAATCAAATTTCGGATTAATGAATGGTGTATAAGGCTGATGGTTAAAAGTGGCTTACTGATAAGTTTCATTAAAATGCTCAGATCAATCATAATTATGAATAACTCCATATTGCACACTACCAACCCATGACTCGTAATGTCACAATTACATGTTAATAGGGAAATTGAATAGAAATAGGATACGTATATTGTGGAATAGATGCTCATTCGATAAATCATGAGTTAAGTTTGAGCTGCTAAAATAGATATATATTTGCCAATATCAATCCATTTAGAATTTGATTTCATAATATAATACGAATATTGGACCATTTAATCACTAGTTTATTTCACAATTTAAACCATTATCCAACACCTGCTAATTAAAATCATGAACACAAGTCAATTTTTAATCCGAATCTCAATTGGGATATTATTCTTTTCTCAGCAAAATATTTTTGTTATGCTTGGAAATCTGATATTATTTATGAAATCATAGTATAGATTCTAATGCATTTGATGATATTCATATTGTATCTTCTATGTATATCTACTTGGTATAATTTAATCAATTAACTAAAATATCTGGTCTGATGTTGATATAATATTGATACACTCCCTTTTTTCGACAATAATTGTCATTGATTTTCATATTTATATAATTTGATCATTACTAATATATAAAATTGCAAAAATTTTAAAAATATATATATATATATATATAGTTTTTACATGATCTTTTCATAATTTCATGACCATTGAATATATATATATAATAACAATAGTAATAGGTTTTGTCAACTTATAACCATTGATATTGATCTTAAATCAATATTAAATAATCACTTGAATGTCTTTAATATATAATAAAATAGAAGCTTATAAGCCACTAAACAAATAATAAACTTCTTTACAATAAAAATTAATAATAAAATCAAAATAATATGTGATCACAACACGTTTACAAAACACATTACTACATATAGTGAAAATGAGGTATAAACTTCAAAAATTGAGCTTGAAAATTTATAAATAATAATTCATAATTTACATAATATAACTCCTTTAATTTATTTTGATACTAAAAGGGTCCATTGGTTAAATTACAGTCTAATTTTAATTTTTATTATTATATATAATGAATATTTAATATAATAATTTTAATTTTATTATTTAATAATAGTTATATTTTAATAAATATTATATATTCAAGAAAATAAATAAATATACAATAATAAAATTTGATCAAATGATAAATTAATACTAATACTTCGTCATAATGGATCCAAATATAATCTAATGACTTGAAAATTAAATAATTGTCAAATTTAAGAATTTTTACAATTTTGGGATTTAAATTTAAGATTATCCAATTTATACTATTATGGTAATATCAATTTGTTAAATTTCGGCTTTTTATCTGGATTAAAACATTGATAATTTAAAAAGTATCCGAAATTTCTCATTATTGATAATTATGTTAATTGATTAAGATATAAAATATTAAGTGTATCATTATATCAATAATCAGTTAATAACTTTATATTTATCAATCCTTTTGTTGTTTAAATTAGGTTAAAATTTTATTAATCTATGTTTTTGATATTTTTTCTCAAAGGTTCGATTAACGAACTTATTCGAATTTTTTTTACTTATTAAGCAGCATTAGGATAATATATTAGGCATTTTATTAGAATATTCATTAAAAAAGTTTAACAAGTTATAATATATTTTTAGATTTATATTAATTCATGCTATATTTTCTTCAAGATTAAGATCTATGCTCAAGTTAATAGTTACAATATTTATCTGATTACCTATCTTACTATCCATATTTTTAACTAAAATTGTTAGATATACAAGCGTGATTTTTTCGTCCCGATATTACACAGCAAATCTCATTTAATTATGCAAAAAGATTAAATAAGATTATATATTTCAAATTCTCTCAATGGAAATAGTATTAGTATGATTTGTAGCTAAAATTTATTTCAAAATAATGAAACAAATCAGACTGAGAACTTTACATAGCCATATTATAACAACCATTGTTATAGTATTGATTAAAGAGTTTAATAAAAATTTTATTTTAAATATTTTAGTTTGTATATACATAGTATGGTTATTATACAAACCATTTAAGAGTATTGTTGATAATTATTTAAAATTTTTACATATTGTTAAAATGCTAAAAATGAACATCATAGACTTTGAAGAATGAATCATTTGGTTCTATTGAATATGATAAACAAATAACATAGCTTATATCGACAATATATATATATATATAATTCTATTAATATATGCCTATTAAATAATTTTTAACATATTTATTTAATCATCTAAGTCTTTTTCATTTAATATACCTAATTGTTTATTTCTATTTATTTGTTAATGAAATATGGTTCAACAAATATATATTTTAAAAATATGAAAATTTTTTGATTGTAATTATGTTTCCACTAAAAATTTAATATATCCTCATTATATAGATATTTCATTTATATAATTTCATAAATTTAATTTTATTGTCACTTTTAATTCTAGATTTTGATAATTTTTTTTAACAAATCATTATGAAATTTTCTCATTGAAAATACATATCACTAGTTCCTATAGAGTTAATTTATATAATGTGTTATAGATATCATATAGAATAATGTTAATGTTAATTATATACATAATATTTTCAGTTAATAAAAATTTAACCCTTTAACTTGTGTTTAATGTTTAATTCATATTTTAAAATTTCTCCTATTAATTATATATATATTCTAAAATATTTTTCTATCTCTTCTTGTTCTAATTTGAACAAAGTAAATAATATTACTCTGCATTTTTAATAATGGGAATTTTTTGCAATTAAAAATAAATAAACATTTGAATATATGATATATAAAAATAAATATATAATATAAATTTAATAGTTTCTTTTATTATTAATAACTTTTTGCTATACTTTTGGCAAACTTCTAACACTTAAAAAACAGTTTTTTTTATTAAAGACTGAAATTTAATGTTTCACAAACCAATTAAATTTTCCTGTAGAAATTTTCTTTCCTGCAAGCTAGTTTTTTAATTGCCTAAAGCAATTATAATTACATAGGTTATAATCAAAAGAATATACTAGATGTGGTAGTTTTTTCCAGTTATTTTTAATTAGAAAGTTTTTTACAGCTTTAGATTTATGTATTTTACAATTATCATACAAAATAATAAGTTTTCTCAAATTATATTGAGAACACTAATTAAAAATACTTTTATTTAAAAAGGCAATATATAGTTTACTATTAATTGATTTTCCTTTAGGAACTAAATAAGAATAGCATATACCATTATAATCTATTACAATAATTAATGTTCACTTATTAATAAAATACTTATTTAAAGGGATTTGTAGAGGGGGTTGATTTAGCTTAATCCAACATCTTGATTTGTGTTTTAGTAAAGGATTATACATAGGGATTTAAGATTCATCAATTACAATTATTCACTGTAAAAGTTTAGGCTTCTAATAATATTTCAATAGGTTTTGTTTAGCAATAACTACTCTAGTTTTTTTTAAGCTTTAGTTAAATTATAAAGTATTTATTTTATATTTTTATTTATTAATTTTAGTTTAAACTTTAAAATATATAAAATACTTGTAAGACTAATATTAAAGTGCTTAGATAATTCTTTAGCTAAAATAAAAAGGTGCTTTTTAATATATTTTTTCACTCTATTTATAATTAAAAGAGTGATAGTTGAAGTTAATCTTCTAGATTTTAGCAGGTTTTAAATAATTTCTCTTTTAGCCTTAAAGTAATTTACCTAGCAATAAATTGTTGATTTAGATAATACTTTATTACCAAAAGCTGCTTGTAAATTTTAAATAATTTTAAAGGGTTTATGGTTAAGTTTTACTGATACTAAAATAAAAAACTTTTGATAATCACTATTTGGTTTAAGCATGATTAAATTAAACAACCAATTTTAAAAAGTTAATTTTTTAATCAAAAAAACTAATATATATATATATATTAAAAATATATAATTTCCTATTAACTTTGTATATATTTATTTATCTCAAACTAATAATATATTTGAAAAATCAGAAATTAAAAAATTTCCCATTATTTCAAATTCAAGGTAATATTACATTTTTCATAAAATTATTTCAATAACTAAAAGAAATATAGTTTAAGAGTATAATTTCTATTATTAATGAATTTGATAGGTTTTTTCAATCTATGTTACTATATTTTAATTATTGCAATATTATATATTCCTAAAATATATTTTCTTTAAAGTTAAATTATTAGATATCATCTTTTTTTTAATATGATATATATTATATTTATAAGATATTTGAAATTAAATGAATGGATTATAGTTACTTATAGAGTTTTATATAATTGTCAATGGATAGTTTAAAAATAGCAATAATGCTTATTATGAATTATATAATAATATTCAATATCTTAATATATATATATATATATATATGCTTTGTAATGAAATTTTTAATATCTTAAATTAGTAGAAAAATAATAAATATAAATATGATGCAGATATAATTTGATAATGATAATACATAAGTGATTTTAAGTAAAGTGTTCATATATACTAACATATTCTTAATTAGAATTGACAAATCAATTTTAATTTTTATTAAAATTACATATTATGATAAAAAATAAATATTTTAATTATAGATTTTAATCTAATAGCTTGTTTAATAATGTAATGTATTTTTGAAATAAGGACTCAAATAAACTAAATATGTTGATGATTTGGTCTTATTCAAAAAAGCAATATTTTTTTAAAAATCACTAAGTTTATTGTTAATAAAAACAAAAGCTTTTGAAGAAAAATATTATTAATTATAAATATATTAATTAAGATTAGTAATTATATAATCAAACAAAATTAATTAATTGCTTTCAAATTGTTAATTAACTAGAAAATTTCATATTCATTTCAAACACTAAAAAAATTTAATTTATGAAATACAATTTGAATTTAAAATTCAAAATTAAAAATTACTAAATATTAATGTAGAAATTAAGTAATATCATAATTTTAAGATTGAAATTAAACAAATAAATTAATAAATAATATATAAAAATTAATGAATAATATAAAATTAATAGCCTCTTTTATTATTAATAACTCTTTTATATACTTTTGGTAAGTTTCTAATACCTAAAAAATAATTCTTTTTATTAAAGACTGAAATTTGATGTTTTACAAACTAATTTAATTTGTTTGCAGGAATTTTTTTCTTACAAGCTGTTTTTTTAATTGTCTAAAACAATTATAATTATATAGGTTATAATCAAGTGAATATACTAGATGTAGTAACTACCTCTAATTTTTTTTATATAAAAAATCTTTTATAACTCTAATTTTATGTATTTTATAATTATTATGTAAAATAATAGGTGTTTTTAATTTATATTAAAAACATTATTTAGAAATTGTTTTATTTAAAAAAGTAATATATAACTTACTATTAATTAATTTTCCTTGAGGTATTAAATAAGAAAACTATATACTATTATAATCTATTACAACAATTAATATTTACTTATATTTAAAGTGTTTATTCATTGGAATTTATAGAAAAGATTAATTTAACTTAACATTTTATTTTATTTTTAAACAAAGGATTATATAAAAGAATCTAAGATTTATTAATTATAAGTATTTATTATAAAAACTTTTGTTTTTAGTTATATTTTAATAAGTTTAGTTTAGCTATAACTACTCTAATTTTTTTAAGCTTCTATTAAATTATAAGGTATCTATTTGATATTTTTATTAATTAATCTAAGTTTAAACTTAAGTAAATATAACATGCTTATATAATTAAAATTAAATTACATTAATAGTTCTTTAATAGAAATAAAAAGATATTTCTTAATATATTTTTTTACTCTATTAATAAGTAAAAAAATAACAGTAGAAATTAATTTTTTAGATTTTAATAAATTTTAAATAATGTCCTTTCTAGCTTTAAAATCACAAATTTAGTAATATATGGTAGTTTTAGATAAAACACTATTTTTATAAACTCTTTACAAGTTTTAAATGATTTTAAAGGGTTTATAGTTAAGTTTTAAAGATATAAAAATAAAAGCCTTTTGATAATTATAATCTAGTTTAAATATAATTAAATTTAAATATAAATTTTAAAATCAAAATATTTTAATAAAAAAAATAATTAAAATTGAATATATATATTTAATTTGAAAACATTTATTTTCTTATATATTATATATATATACACTAACCTACAAAAGTAAGTTATAAAATTATAATTATATATATTATTATCAATAACTTTATTAATTCTTAATCAAATTAATTTAAATTAAAACATATAATAAACTTATATTATTTATTTATAATTAAATATATTTAATCTAACTATATTTACTTTTAGTTGATATATTAAAGTTTAAATTTTACCTAAGGTAAGTTATAAATTTGTGAGTTTTAGTTATAGAAAAAAAATTAAAACTTAGTATATCTATTGTTTTTTTAACTTCTTTAAGTTTATAAGGTATAGAATCAATTAACTTTTTATATTAAGAAGGATTAATTTTATTTTAAGCTTCTTAAATATATCTTTAAAGCTTATTTAAATTTTTTACTGGTGGGAAAACTTTAATTATTTTTTTTAACTTATCCTAAAGGTATTTAATTAGATTAAAGTTAAAAAATTAAAGAAGCTACTTTATAACTATTATTTTATTATTTTTAAACTATTTGGTAGTAGAAATAATAGTATAACAAAAAGTATTATCTTGTTAAAAAATAACATCTGATTTATTTAACCTATACTATTTTATAGTTTTTTTTAATTTATTGTTTAGAATATTTTAATATATTTCAGCATTAATTCCCTTATTAACTTTATAAAAACACCTTACACTAAAAGATAACATATATTCTTAAACTATAATTAACCTATTATTATATTTTTAGGTTAAAATAACATAATGGTTACAAAGTAATTCTTTGTTTTTTTTTGAAATATTTAGTTTTTTTATTAAATTTACTAAAGTATATTTTTGTTTCATTAAATTAAATAACCTTACTTTAATTAGTTTTAGTTTAACTTTAGTGGTAAAATTTAAATTCCCACTTAACTTTACAATGGGACTTTTTTAATTAAGGGTGTTTTTTCTTAATGTGCAAGTGGTATCTATTATAATATAAAGTATATATAATAATATTAGTACTAACTAATATTCTTATATAGTCTTATAATTCTTTCTATATTTTTACAATAATATTATATATACTTATATTAACTAACCTACAAATATACTTTTTATTATATTTAATTATAATCCTAACATATTTAAATTTAAGTTTAGATATATCTTTACTATAATTTTTAATAGCTTTAGTTATAGTAAACTAGCTAACACTAGTAATTCCAATAATCTTATAAGTTGATTTACCTTTACTATAGAGTTGATTAATATACAAATAAATCTTTTTAGAGAGGGATTTAGGTATTTTAATATTAATATCATTTAAAATAATAATATTAATATATATATATATATATAGTTTAATAAAAAAAGAGATTTAAGTAATTTTTGTTTTATATACCCTTTTAACTTTTAAACCTATAAATTTATAACTCACCCTATTTAAAATTTAAGATTTAATATATTAACCAATAATATATTAAATATAATTAAATATAACCTATTATAATCAAGTTATATACTTTAATTATATATTTTAATTTAAATTAATTTAATTGAGAATTGTTTAAGTTACAGGTAAATATATAAGTGATTTTTATTTTATAACTCATTTTTACAGACTAGTGTATAATCTTTCAAAATATATAATATGTTTAAAAGATCAGAAATTAAAAAATTTCCCATTTCTTAATTTCTATATTAATAATAAATAATACAAGCCTAAATTACACCATGAAAAAAATTCATATGTTATTGTAATTTAATCAATATATAAAATTTAATAAATAGTTAATCTATATTTCAAAATCTTAGTTTTTATAATATTATATTGACATATTTATTAAATTTTATTTTGATTAAATATTAAAATATGCTATCTTTTACACTGAGCATTTGAAAATATTTGCATCAATACTTGTCTAATCTATATTAATGAATAATATCTAACTGATATTTTAAATCAAATTAATTATACATTTATTATAATACAAGTATAAAATTAACTCATTATATCAAATTAGTTAATTAAACCTTTTGTAAACTTTCAGATATTGTCCAAATATTTAAATTATATGTGCTACAATATTACATTATATTTTCATAAGGAAAAATTGAGTGAATTTGATATATTCTTAAAAATAGATTTATAAATTAATAATTTGAGCTGAAAAAACGATATTTTAATTATGTTTTATTTGATGTATATATTGCTCAGGGGATGCTTTACATAATCTCTAAATATTAATATCAATATATTATCACTTTTATTCATAATTCAATTTATTCATTTCAACTCATTGCTCAAAATTAATTATAACACGTTTGACCCAGCAATGGATCAGACAGTCTCTAAAGGATCAATTCCAATTTAAGTCAATATAATATCCAGTAAAAGATTAATTATTTCACAATTGGAATACTATTTCTAATATTTTATATCAATATTAAAATTAAATAATAAAATGTAAATTATTAGTGATACTATGAACAATAATATCGCCTGAATTCAATTATAACATTATTTATCATAATTAACAGATATCTATCATTGAATTGAATTTATAATTATTGTATATTAACACGGAAATATCTATTAAAATAAAGATATTGTTTGAGTTTATTTTTTATTTTACTTGAATATTTCATAAAAATTAAAATTTCTAAAAATATTGAAATTTCTGTTTAATTATTCGTTATTAAATCTAATAACATTTGAATTCAATATTAAAGTAACCGAGCTTACTAGTTAATTGAGAGAGGTATTCATATTGAATTATCTCTCACTTTGAGTATTAGTATATAATTTATTTCTAATTATAGGTTATAGAAACAAGTATTAAAATCCTCTAATTTTTGTTTATCAGCATTATCATGCATGTAAACATAATACTTATATTTATTTACATTGTTTGATAGTACATAATATATTAGATTTACGCTCACTGAAAATATAATCTTAGTAATTTGGTAAAATACAGTATATCTATGTTAACAATTAAATATGAGATTTAACTCTGTAATTTAGGGATTTCAGAAAAAAATATTTCATAGAATGCTCTAGTCTGAAATAAATTATTCAGACTATCAAGCTGATATATTTAATAGAATAATTCATCTCTCTCAAATACAATAGATAGCACTTAAAACATATTTCATTAATTCAAAAATATTGATCCCATATTGCGTTTCAGAATCCTTCAGAAAAAATTTACCATAATTAATGAAATAATTTGCTAAATAAAATTTAAAAATCACTCTCTTTATTACTTAAAATAATATTGTATTATAATTTATTATTAATATTTATTAAAGAATATGAAAACATAATAAATATCAATTTTGTGTCTTAAGCGAAATTCCAAATTTATAAATATATTCAATTTATTGATGATTATATTTTATAATATATTATTCTAGATTAATAATATTATTTTATTGATTTGATATAAAATAATTAAAAACTGATATTAAATTTCAATATAATTCAAAATAAAAACAATATTAAATTAATATATATATATATATATATATTTGATTTGGTCATTTTTAATTAAATTATATAGCTTTGAAACAAAATATATGAAATTTGAATGATTGAATTTGAGAATCAATAATATTATCATATGGAAAAATCACTAAAATTGAACTTGTCAGGAAATTTTACTTTCTTTATATCAAAATATAGATTTTCAATTGAATATAATTAATATATCAATAATATTTATCTTATAATGAATATCAGTTATGAATGAAAGATATGGCAAATTTAATAATTTTTGTTTTTCTTTTCAAATATATTGTTAGTTTGTAAAATAAAATATAAATACATATTTTTATATAGTATTAATAAAAATTAATTCTTTTTAATTATTACTCTGTAATTTAAATAATGATAATATTTTGTGATTGAAAATAAATAATCATTTTGATATATGATATATAAAAATAAAAATATATTATAAATTTAATATTACCATAGAATTAAAAAAATGGGAAATTTTTTAATTTTTAACTTTTTAAACATATTATTAATTTCAAATCAAAAAATATATACAAAACAAATAGGAAAATAAATAATTTTGAATTATATCTATATATAAATATATAATAATTTTTTGATTAAAAAATTTATTTTTTAAAATTGGTTGTTTAATTTAATCATGTTTAAACTAAATAATAACCATCAAAAGTCTTTTATTTTAGTATTAGTAAAACTTAACTACAAACCTTTTAAAATCATTTAAAATTTACAAGCAGTTTTTGGTAATAAAAAATTATCTAAATCAAATATCTATTGCTAGGTAAATTACTTTAAAATTAAGAGAAAAACTACTTAAAACCTGTTAAAATCTAAAAGACTAATTTTAACTGTTATGTTTTTAATTATTAATAAAATAACAAATTATATTAAAAAATACCTTTTTATTTAATCTAAAGAATTATCAATATATTTTAATATTAGTTACATAAGTATTTTATATATATTCAAGTTTAAATTAAAATCAATAAAAATGTAAAATAGGTATTTTATAATTAAATTAAAGCTAAAAAAAGTTAGAATAGCTATTGCTAAATAAAACTTATTAAGATATAGCTAGAAACCAAAATTTTTATAATAAATTATTATAATTAATGAATCCTAGATTTTTTTATATAATCTTTTATTAAAACATAAATTAAAATATTAGATTAAGTTAAATCAATCCTTTTTATAAATTCCTCTAAATAAGTATTTTATTAATAAATGAATATTAATTATTGTAATAGATTATAATAGCATATACTATTCTTATTTAGTTCTTAAATCAAAATCAATTAATAATAAACTTTATATTTCTTTTTTAAACAAAATTATTTCTAATTGGTATTTTTAATATAATTTGAGAAGACCTATTATTTTAAATGATAATTATAAAATACATAAATCTAAAGTTATAAAAAACTTTCTAATTAAAAATAACTAGAAAAAACTATCATATCTAATATATTCTTTAGATTATAACCTATATAATTATAATTATTTTAAGCAATTAAAAAACTAGCTTGTATGAAAGAAAATTTCTATAAGAAAATTTAATTAGTTTATAAAACATTAAATTTCATTCTTTAATAAAAAGAATTATTTTTTAAGTGTTAGATCTTTGTTAAAAATATAGCAAAAAGTTATTAAAGATAAAAAAAATTAATAATTTTATATTATATATTTTTTTTATTTTTTATATATCAAAATATTTATTTTTTTTTCAATCACAAAAAATTCCAATTATTTAAATTATAAAGTAATAGTTTTTTTATTATTAATAGCTTTTTATTATATTTTTAACAAATTTTTAACCTTTAAAAAATAGTTTTTTTAATTAAAAAATGAAATTTAATATTTCACAAACTAATTAAAATTTTATTTAGAAATTTTTTTCCTATAAGTTAGTTTTTTAATTACTTAAAATAATTATAAAGATATAGGTTATAATTTAAAAAATATATTGAATATGGTAGTTTTTCTTGTTATTTTTAATTAGAAAATTTTTTATAGCTTTAAATTTATTTATTTTATAATTATCTTATAAATAATAAGATTTTTAAAATATATTAAAAAATTAATTAAAAATTCTTTTATTTAAAAAAAATAATATAAAACTTATTATTAATTGACTTCCTTTTAAGAATTAAATAAAAATAGAATATACCATTATAATCTAGATGTGTATAAGAGACAGATTTATATATTATATATTAAAATATTTATTTAATTTCAATTATAAAAAATTCCTATTATTTAAAATACAAAATAATAATATAAATTTTATTTGATAAATATTTTGTTATTTTATTTTTTGCCAATTATATTTATTATCAGGACCAATTATAATTTTAGTTTTATATATTTTATTATAATATTAATATTTTTTATCAGTAAATTAATTTTTTATTTAAATTTATAAAATATTTATTTTAGTTTAATTTAGTATTTTAATTTTATTTAATAAAAAGGATAAATAAAGAAATTCAAAATTAATTGACTTTAATAATATAATATAAAAGCCTTAGTTTTTGGCTATATTTTGATAAATTTTTATAATTATAGTTATTTTGATTATTTAATACTTATTGGTGACTTTTTAAGTCGAGTTCTGGTTAGAAGGGATTATGTATATTATTAATCTCTGAGTTACCTTGTGTTTCTATAATTTACAATCAGAATAAAGTTAAATTATATTAACTTCAGGATGAATTAATTAGACAAAATACTTGTGAGGACTAGTAATAAAATATATCTTTTATTTTTATTTCTAAAAAGAATAAATTCTTCCTTTTTTATCAAAGAAATACAAATCTTCTTTTTATACAAATGTCAGATTCTCACAATTTCTCAAATAAGATCAAAATGAATAAATCCTTAATGGTAAAATGGTAAAATAATAAAATAATAAAGTAGTAAAATAGTGAAGTGGCTGATTAACTTTATTTTTAGCTAATAACTTAATACTTATAATAAAATATAATTATTTATTTTATATTTTTCTTAAATTAATCAAATTAAAAACTCAATATATAAAATATATTCTCCAAAATAATATTAAAATACTTTTTTAAATCTTTTGATATAATAAAAAAATGGTTTTTAATTTAATTTCTTATCTTTTAATAATTAAAAATATAATAGAAATTTATTTTGTATATACCCAAATAATCTATATATATTTATTTTTTTTATATCATTTTATTTATAATTTATGTTTTAATTTATTTTCCCTTAATTATATCTATTTATATATTAATATAAAAAAGCATTTATAAATGAGAATTATTATATTTTTTATTTGAAGGAATTTATCTCTAAGTTTTTATAAGGTACTAATAATAAACTCCTTATTATTATATCTTAACTTTATAACTTATCAATTATTTAACTTAATTCAATACAATTATCTTAGTTTTCAGTATTAATATAATATAAAATTGGTTCACCAAATTATAACAAATTTTAGATAATTTGTCATATAATTTTAAAGTCATATATCTAATAATAAATTATAATTTTAAATATATATTTATCTTCACAAGTTACTTGTAAATTTTGAAGGATTTTAAAATATTTATGATTGAGTTTTAATATTACTCAAATATTTTTGATAATCTTTCCTTAGTTTAACTATAAGTAAATTTGATATTAAATTTTCAAATCAAAAAATAATAATAAAAAAACAAATAAATATATATTTATAAATTCCTTTATTATATTGTTTTTTAATTATTTTATTTATATTGTGATATATATAACTTTAAAATATTTAAAAAATCACAAATTAAAAAAAGTACCATTTTTTATTTTTCAACCTTATATTCATATGTTAAATTTATAATTAAATTTAATAATTATAATAAAAATTAAAATATTGATAAAAATTGAAATATTTATTAATTTGAATTAATTTTAAGTTGGAATAGATTTTTTAATTTATTTCAATGAATATATAAATATTTATTAATAAAAATAATTAAATAATTTTGAGATTTGTATTTTATTTAATTTTAAAATTATATCATTAATTAAAATTTATTGTATATTATTAATTTTATTATTATTATTATTATTATTAAATAAGAGTTGGAATGAAAAACTATTAACTTGAATTAATCGATTAGATTAAACAATGGAGGGAGTAATAAGGGGGAATGGGTGGCGGTAATTAATATTGCTTGACAGGATAGTTGGCAACAGGATAGCCAGTTGGCTGAGGTTGAGGCTGAGTGGTAGTAGCCTTATTCTTGTTGCAACCGCAATTTTCTTTCTTCAACTTGGGGTTGAACTTGGGGAAATTTATTAGAGCGGCAGGAGAGACGTGGTTGGGATCATTGTTAATTTCGTGAGTCCAGAGAGCAACTTGGCGTTCCATTTGTCTAACCTTCTTGTGATCATAGCCCCATCTCTTAATGAAGTCGTCAGAGAGCTGCGTTGGAATACGGATACGAGTCAAATCAGTTCTGTCATCAGCACTAGGAGCATTGATGCCATGGGTGACGTACCAAGCATCATATTTGGCACGTTCTTTAGCAGAGCGGCATTTGACTTGATAAGCTTCAGGAACTGCAGCATTGTATGTGCGTTTGTTGAAGATAGGGGTAGTACCATTGACATTGGGTTTAGGGCTAAGAGGGACAATAGTGGTAGTGGAGGCAACGGTGGTGGTTGGAACAGGAGCAACAGGGATAGTGGTTGGGACTGGGACTTGGGTTGGAGGTGGAACAGCAACAGTAGATTGAGCAGGTTGTTGGACAGCTGGAACAGTGGCTGGATTGGGAACAGGTTGAGATGAGGGGATAGGTAAAGGAGCAGGATTGGCATTACCGGGAGCAACAGGGGCGAGAGTAGAAGCAATGGGCGCAGAAGTGGGGATAGCAACAGGAGCAGATGTAGTGATAGCAGCAGCAGGAGAGGTGGTGGTGGCAACAGGAGTAGATGGAGCACCATTAAGATTCCACCTGAACTTATCTTCAGGGTAGGAGTAGCATAACTTGGTAGTATCGAAAACATCAGATACAATTGCACCAAAAGGATCAAGAGGTTCATTAGGATTGGCACTGTAATCAGAGGCTAAATTAGGATTCCTCTTTTGCCAATCATACCATAATTTATCAATAAAGCCGTGATGAAGGAAGAAGATAGGATCATTAGGACTAGCATGACCAGCAAATTCAGACCCAATACAATTGTGAATAATACCATGAGATCCCTGTTCCAAAGCTTCTGCAAAATCCTTGAAGCTCTTGCTGTTTAAAGTGTGGCGATCAAGGGTATCGGGAGAAGTCCAAACCAATCCATTGGCGTCCTTCTTGGCCATTCTCCTTTTAATACATCTAGTACCAGAGTTGGAATTGGTATAAGTAACAGTTAAGTTGGTAAATTGGCCGTTCTTGATACAATCATTATTGCCTTGATCACCGTCTCCTCCAGCAATACGATCAGTGAAGATGGGATCGTTTTCAGGATTTTGGGAATAGGTAGTCCAATCCCAGTAAGGAATGCTGACTAAGGGATCCTTTTTCTGAAGCTCGATTTCCATAGCACGCACGAATGCTCTGTGCCATGGCAAGAACTTAGGATTGACATGGACTTGAGGATAAACGCTTGCATGGAGTGCAGCATATCGACCCCAAATACCGGAATCTTCGTTTACTTTGTAAACAGCTTTAACAAATCTATCAATTTCATCTTGGGACATTGAATGCAAGCTCTTTCTTTGAACTACTTGATCACATTGAGTCAAGATTTGCTGATATTGTTGGCCCATTACCAAGCCCAATGAGAGCATCAAAAAGTAAGCAATTTGCATGGTGACTGATATATTAGATAATTTGAAAATTAATTAAAAGATCAATTCAATACAAGTGAATCAATAATCAAACTGATAAACAACAGAACTAATCAAACTCAAAACAAGAACTAACGACCAATATGTTAACAAATCAATTGTTAGTCAAAAAATGTTAAATATCAACTATTCAAATTAATTCCATATAACATACGCCTATATCCCTTTATATACGAATAGGGGTTGGAACTAGGAGGATATTTTGTGTGTAACTCGATAATTAATATTCATTTCAATTGATAATTTGGGTAGCAAAAGCAAAAATTTTTAAAGCAAAGTTCACCATTCTCGTGCCTCCTTTCTCCTAGAAATTGAGAAGATATGATTGGTCTGATGGGCAAAATAGCTCAATTTATTTGTTTTTGTTAATAAATACTTATATAGCAAATTTAACGCATTGATTAGTTAATTGAATATTTTTTAAAATTTTTATAATTTTAAGTCTACTATAAAATTTAAAATAAAACATTATAAAAATCAACAATTGAATTTTATTGATATGATATTCTTAGAGCTAGTTTTAGAATATGATTTAATGATAAAGTCTACATGAATAAAATCTAAGGAACTTGTAATAATAAATCAAATATATTGATGTAACATTAAATTATTCATTTGGCGCAAATTAAGAATTCAAATTTCCAAGAAAAAAATTATTTAAATTATTAAAATTATTTCATGTTAATTTCCAATTATATCCATTATCATATATGCACCTAGACAATTTCACCTGATTTAATCTTGTTAAATTAGAATCTAAAGTTTTATTAACCTCCTCCTACCCCAATTATAAAATATTAGGCTTTGAATAAAGCTAAAATATTTTATGCTTAATACAGATAAAAAGCAATATAAATTAATTCTTCAGTATTATTAATTACAGAAGATTGCCCAGTCGATATTTGCAATACAGCCAAAAAGATTAAAAATTTGAGTACAAATCTATAGATTTTCTTTGCCAACGCCAATCAAAACTAATTATAACTAATATTCAAACTATTAAAATTTTAGTCGGTTAAATTATTTTAATAATTTTTTCTTATTTAATATGTATTGATAAATAATTATAATTCCTATTATATGGTAATAATATTATATTTAGATTTATTATTAATTAAATTAATTTTCAATAAAAATTTTTTCAAATATTTGAATTCAATTATCGTTTCTTTGATTTCTATACTTTTAACCAATAGCAATATTGATCATAATTGAACAGACAACAAACAATAAAACAAATTCTTATGATCCTATGTGTATAATAATTGAGGGTAACTCAATTATATTCTCAAATATCGAGGTCTAATATAATAGAGGAATTATATAATAACTTGATCCAATATTTGAATTAATTTTTTAATATCAATTTAACAAAGACTGCCAAAATATTATGACCAAAGTTATATTTATTAATAAAAAATCTGAAAATTTATATTCATTTATTTTGTGAATATTCAACTTTAATTTTAATTGAATATTTTTTTGAATGAATCAAAATTCAACATAGTTTGATCATATCTTAATATATATTACCTTTACTAATATTATATCCAATTGCCATATCTATTTACAATAACATTCTAGCAATATATATTAATTATGTATCTTTTTTGATAGTCCTAAATTTTTGCTATATTGGTTATGATAATATCTTTACAGATTTTAGTGGTTCGATTTCATTTTCTTATTATAATAACCCGATTTTTAACAATTTAAACTAACATTAACCTGAATAAAATAAATAATCAAATAAATATATCCAATTAAAATAATATAAAAATAAATCCGGAATTTTTAATAAACAATATTATTATAATTTAGTAGAATAACTCAAAACAAATTGATTTGATTGTGAATTTTGATTTTATCAATAAATTTTCAAAATTGATTAAAAAATATTTAATAATTAGTTTGAAATTTTATATTATGAGAATAAACTGATATTTGATTTGGGATACTCAGTTTACATTCAGTACTTTGTAAATATGTCATGATTGTGGATATTAGTGAAATTATTACAAAAAGTGTAAACACTGAACCACAAATATTATTCTTGGTTTTGTATATTTACGGGTTTACAGGACAATATTAATATGTAATAATCCTTCAAATTTAAAGTTTATTTTAATAATCAAAGATTACTTAATAATATTTTAATTAGCAATAGTCACATAGCAAAGTACGATTATATCAGTTTCAGTTAATTGAGAAAATATTAAAATTGATTATTAAAAAGCTATTTTGCCTTGAATACTTGAATGAATACTAAGTCCACAATGCAGATGCATCTTCACATGGAATCCTGCAAGTTATTTTTATATATGTTATTGTTTCATCAATAGTTTAACAGCATTCCCATTGAGTCCTCAGCCTGTCAATATATTTTAACTAAAATGAGATATGTTTTTATTGTTCAATTTAACATAATGCACGCCTACATTTTTTACATTTTTAATTTTATTGGTTGATATTTGTAAACTGAAGTTTGAGAATTTTTATAATATTTACTGCTAAATCTATTTCTTCAAAGAATTTGTCATGTGTATCAAATTTTGAAACGTTTTTTTTAGTTTTTTAAATGATGCAAATATGGTAATTCAACAACGTTGAAATCATGAACCTTACATTGCTTTGAAGAAATCTTGTTTATATTGATATTTATCAGTTGTTGCAGTAGATTTATATGTTTATAAGAACATTCATTCAGCTTGAAAGTTTTTTTGTTAATATTTACTAGTCTACGATTACGCGGTCAAAAAATAAGTTGGTTATATAAATAAGAAATTGGTCAAAATTGGATATAAAATAATATTGATATAAATTAAAAATGTGTATTTAGTTAGAGAGATTGTTTATTATATTATTTTATCAAACATTTATAAAATTATACAATGTAAGACTTTCTATTGAAATGAATTTGTAAACTATTATATTTAGCTTACTAACCCATTTTGATTAGTTTCAGTTAGTTTTTAGCTTTAAGTCTAAAAAAATCATAGCAAAAATTTTAATATTTACATTGGATTATTTTGGATATATATAGTCTATTTTCAAAATATAACATATTGACTGAATTTGAAAAAATGTAAAAATGTTTGTATTAAGTTTGATAACATATTTCAAAAGTTTATTAGTATTGATATAAAAGGTTCAACAGGTCAATATAATGGATGCAATCAACTATTAAATTCTATATAAATTTATTAGATATTTTTTTATATTCTTGAAATTTTTATCTAGGTTATTATTAATCTTAACAAACTGGTGACAAGTAAAAACGTTCATTTATAAGAGTGAGGGAATTTAACCAATCAAAATGAAAAGAAATCTAAATATATTTTATAATGTAAATTTTGACATTATAATTAAAATTATTAAAATCCATCGCTTTTCAAACCTTTGTATACTTAATTATAATAACAGAAATATATTTTTTAATAGCTATATCATATATATTTATTATTACAAATTCATTTTTAGATATTTTAAATTGTAATGATTTCATAAATAAAGTTATAACAAATAATGTAGTAATGTTTATCATAATGGTTAATCACTTTTGATGAAACAGTTTGTTAATGATAATTGGAATAGATTTAATTATCTCAATATCATAAAAACGTAGGATGTAATAAAATATTAAGAAAATATTGGTATTGACGACTTATATAAATCTAAAGTGATATTCAATTATGATTATTAATTTCAATATTCATTATATAATAATTAATAAATTCAAATATTGATTGTTATGAATAATATATATTGAACGAATTATTTGATTTTCAAGATTATATTAATTGTAATTTTCTGATTTATTATTATAATATAAAATCAATTTTCAGTGATAATAATCAAAAATTTCATGGAAATAGTTAATTTTTTAAAATATTTAACTTATATATACATATATTTGCGAGTATGAAATATAATAATTTTTGGATAATAGATTATTTACAATTCAAAAATATATCTGAGAAACAATCGAATTGAAAAATAACTATCGCAGGTCTTCTAGAAAGTAGACTTCCAATAAAGATCACATAGATTCGATAAAACGGGCCAAGGACAACTAACGAGATACTTTAAAGGGTTTTATTAAAATATCAAGGTGTAGAGCTTGATCCTGATCGAGACGATCTCTCAGAGAATAGGTGCCCAGTGGCTATTTTATAGTGTGGTTAGTCCTTTGCCAATATGTTGAAACTCCAATTACTGTTATAGTCTGGTATTTGTGAGTGGATTTCATTCAGAATTATGACGGACGGTAAAAGTTGAATGGCGAGCGGATCATCCAATCCGTAACACTAATTTCAACTTTAAAAAAAAAACTAAAAATTTATTTAATACAAATTATAAAAATATTAAATATTTAAATTATAAATAGCATTATTATATCAACAAAATAATTTTTGAAAATTATCATAATAATTCTTTAATTAATATATAATTTTATATTTTTCAATAATTTCATATCTCAAACTTAATTATATAACTTTCAAACTATTTAAAACATCAGTTAATATGAATTTTAACAGTCAGCAAATGAATTTTTATTATTCTACTATTTTAACTTAATAGAAAATTATAATTATCATCAAAGCTTTATATATATATATATATATATATTTATATATATGTATGTATGTATGTAAATAATAATTTAACAATAATGTTACTCATTTATATATTAATATAAATATTATAAAGTAATTTCAATTGAATTATATTGTTTTTAATAAGTCATTAAGAAGATTTTTTTAAAATTTAAGGAAAAATTTTTATAAAACCATATTTTCAAATTAAAAATAAAAATCCAGATATTACTTTTGATTTCTAATAAAATCAAATTTTTTTATACTTATTTTAGGTCTATTGTCTATTTTAAATGTGGAAAGTATATAAAAAAATGAAATTTTGGGATATTAATATTAAAATCTTCCGAATGATCTAATAAAAATTTTGAATGATATTTCATATTGAAACCTTTTTATCGGACAATATTTTAGAAATTAAATCCAAAGATAAAAAAAATATTTTTTGTATTTTTGAGTTATATTTAAATTAAAATTTTTTTAAAGTAATTTTATATTATTATATTAATATTTTAAAAAATATCCTCTATATGATGTAGTATACAATATTCAAAATAATAATGAAAAAGAAAATAAGTTCAATATTTATAAAAAACAAGTTAATTAAATTGAATTAAAATGGGAAATAATATAAGCTGAGGCAAAGTTTTAATTTGGTTCAAATTGAGTATTAGAATGAAACTTTAAAACTATAGTTATTATATAAAGTTAATGGTCCATAGATCTAATACCATTTCAATCCTAAGATACTCTATATATCATTTTTTCACTATTATTGATAAATAACTGTGCTTATTGTATAGCAACTAGAGAAATTATATTATTGCTGAATAGAATTTATAAAATTGAATAAAATGAAGGAAGTTTCTAATCATCTGCCTCACTTGATCGTTCCTATTAATGAGCAGCTAAGACAATATGACGAACCTTGGCGCAGATACTCTTACCCTATAGTCTATCTCTTCTTAGTTATGGTCCTCGGTTGGAATGCTATGGAAGTACATTTCACTGTGATTAACTTGGGTTGGATCGGTTTATTCTTTATCCCACTCGTATGCATGGGTGTTACATTCAGCGGTAAACTGTTAGGTCAATGCTTGTACTCGTATTCCAATGAAAGACAAAACAGCTTAGATAGAATTGCAGGAGTTAGCTTTGGCACTTTTGGAAAGTACTTTGTACATCCATTTAATGTAGCCGCCTTTCTCAGTGCAGCTTACTTTTGCATGATGAATACAGGCTTCAGATTGGTTCAATTCAGCTACATTGTTGGTAATGGAATGAATTGGAAGTATGCAGTTTTGGTTTCTTGTTGCTTCTACCTTGTATTCACCGTTTTTTGCAAGCGTGTCGAATCTTTGTGGTCCATTGTTCCTATTTTTGGTGCATTGTGCGTTTTTATCTTGTCTAGCATCGTAATTGGAACAGTTTCTAATATTGATCGAGTTGAAGGAATCTCTTCCACTTCTTTTGTTAGTAATGCACATGAACTTCCAATGTCATTAATGATGATGATTACATGTTGGGATGGTGCCATTCTATTCCCCAAGATTGAATCAGTCATGACTAACCCTAGACAATGGGATTCTGTTTTGTCCCTCGCATGTTCGACAGTCGCTGTATTGTATCTTGCCATTTGTATTCCGGCCTACTTGTTTATGGGAGATGATTTCTCTTATTCATTAGTTGAAATTATCAACTCACGCCCTCTCTTCCAGGCCTCAGTCATTCTTTCACTCCTTTTTAATGTGATTATTGGTCCCATTTACCTCATTTCGCGCTGCTCAGATTGGGAAGATATGTTTGGATTGGAGTACATTGAGTGCTCTAAAATCAGATATTTGGCTAGATCTTTATTTAGAATTGCTGTTGTGATGTTTGTAACGGTTGGTGTATATTATTACAGCCATATTGGAACTGAAATCTCTATTGTTAGAGGTATTGCTGCCTCAATCATGATTCTCGTTGTCCCAATGCTATGTCACTACAAACTCTTCGGAAAACAGAATCGCAGCATTTTAGGTATGACACAGCTTGTATTGTTCCTTATCATTGGTATAGCTGCACCAATTTTGGCCCTAGTCACATTCTTTTCTTAAATAGAGACATTTATTGTGATTAAACTTTGTTCTTATTTTCAATACCGTCCATCTACTTTAGTGACATTGAGCAATAAACTTTGTTACCCCTATTTAAACTTTTAGTTCAAATTATCGCATTTGAAGTATACACTATTCTTACGAAATAAATCGCCGATATTTATTATGTATAAGGTACATTTCATAATAAATAGCTCGCAATTGAATAATATTAAATTAATACTAGAAATGATAAACCAGCTTTCAATTATCCAATAGTTTTGAAATAAAATTTTGTTTTGTTTCATATTTATCTAGTGTAATTGTATGAAATTTTAGTGCATATATTTATTATCAATATATTTATATCAAAACATTTATTTGTATATGTTGATGTGAATAATAACTATATTTAAGTCACATTTTGTAATTATCAAGACAAAAGTGTATTACCAAAATATTAAACTAAATTTAGCATGACAAAACAATGATATATCAAAGAAATGAATAAATAAAAAATATAAAAACAATGTGTAGAAATGCAAATAAATTTATTAATTAAAGGTAAGTGTGTTATGAACTAATAATACAAAAAGCAAATAAAATAAAATGCAAATCTACATTGAAAAAAATGTAGAAAAAAACTCAAGTGTATTAGAAATCTAAAAATTCTTCGCAATTGATGAGATATTCGGAGGGGCCATTTTCGAGAGAATGAAGCGATAATCGATAACGGAATGGAAATAAAACCTTGCTTTAAAGAATAAAATAAACCTTTGGGTGCTTAAAGTAAAAAATACAGCTTAGTTTTAATAATGGTTAAAATATAAAATGAATGAAATTAATACAAGAAATTAAGAAAAAAAAACTAATCCTCAACAACCATAGCGTTGTCATCGCCACCAGTACCCATATATCCTTGAAGTTCTTGGTCAAGTTGCTCAGCAGTCTTGGGGGGAGCACGATTTCTGCGACCATGACCTGGTCTACGGGAACGACCAGGAGGACCATGTCTACGGGGACGATTGTTTTGTGGAGCAGGAGCTTGAGAAGTAGAGGACTGTTCCGAAGGAACAAAAGCAACTTCAATGCGCATTGGGCGACCTAAAATACGCAAAATGAGAAACAAAAAAATGAGAGTGATAAATTAATAATACCATCAAGCTTGACGTTGTGATAACGTTTGAAAGCAGTTAAGGCATCTCCAGAGAGCTTGAAAATAACGCTTCCAGTACCAGTTGAAGTACCATTTTCACGGAAGTTGATGTTAGCCGAACGGATGGGACCAACCTTACTAAAGATGTCGCGAAGGTCATTTGAAGTAACATTGCTGTTGAGGTTAGAAATGTTAATCTTGGAACTAGATTCGGCTCCAGAAGAAAGTCCAGAACGGTTGCTGCGAGTTTGGAGGTCACGACGAGGGGGTTGATGAGCACGAGGGCGCTGGCTGTTGCGATTGCGTTGATTGGAACGGAGATTGCGCTTAGGAGCAGCAGGCTTATCCATTTTGATAAGTTGGTCTAAAGACATATCTAATTTGGAGGTCATCTAAATCGGATTATCGGTGTAAATAACTCCATTCGTAAAAAAAATAGGTAAAAATCGCAAAAAAAGAAAAAAGTTGGACAAGAGGAAACAAGAGAAAGCTTGTTGTTGCTTGGGCTTATTTCAGGTCCATAGAAGAAATGAAAAGAGAAAATAAAAGCAATCCTTACGATGTTTAATGATTAAAGTTGAACAAGTCCTTAATACAAGTATTAGACAGATTGAAGAGTTAAAGTTGAAAGAAAGAAACTTTAGGCTCTTAAAAATTGAGGAATCAGTTTTATAGTATAATAAATGAAAAATGCTTAGTCATCACCTCAATATCCAATAAAAGCTCAAAGAGACTAAGATAAACTCAATTTAACCAATCACCAGTTGGAAAATATCACCCTTGTACGAATCAAGCGATTGTTCAAATAAATCATAATCTGAATTATTAATATCCAAAAAAGTAAATGTGCAATGCATTTCTATTTCAATTCAAATTATTTAGTATCACAAAAAAATTCAAAAGAAATTTTCAAAAAATTTTACTTAATTAAAATAAACTATAAAATTGAATAAATGAATTTTATTAGCAAAATAATTCGTAAATATCTATATAATTCATTTCAATATATTTAATGAATAATGATATATACTTTGTTAAAGTTTTACTTAGATTTCTTAATATTATAAAATCTATTTGATATATCATTTATTCAGTTAGTTACGTTGCTATAAATATTTCGATCTATAATCTAGTTAATAAACTGAATATTTAAGACCTGAAAGAGATTGAAATGTTAAACTAATTAAAAATAATGCTGCGCTTATTTTTCAGACAGTATAATATGGTAATATGAAAAGATAATAGTGGCATTTATGTTTAGCCACAAAATCAAATCTTCAACTATTTATATAATTTTATAATAGATAAAATTATATTTTTATCAAAGTGTTGAGATATTATTATTAAATAATAAAATTCATGCAAATAATACTATTTTATTAGTTTTAGTGCGATGCAAAATATTTTCTTTTTCTCTTATTCATTGATATCTTCGAAGATAATTTTTGATTACTATATTTCTATTCATTATCATTTAATTTTAAATCAAACAATTTTAATGTTGAATTCAATTTGATAAATAATATAGCAATAGATTTTGATTTTGAGCAAATGAATAGCAATAACTTATATTTTATACTACATATCATATGATCATATTATAGCGATTAAGCATATGATTAGTATGATGAAAAAGCTAAATTAGTTGAACTAATAATTATTCAAAAGCTCGATTTGTAAAAATAGTATTAGATCCTGAATTGATTTTTATTTATTTTATTTCGAATTATCTATATTTTACTAAATAATATGATTGACAATATAATGAATGTATTGAATTATTATGATCATTGCTTTGTACAATTGTGTATTATTTAATGTGATAATATGAGATATATTTTATAACACTATTTTTTAAATCATTGTCTAAATAATTTTGAAATTGGAGAGATTAAATAATCAATCTATGTAGATAATGGTTTCTTTATACGTTGCATATAATATTTTGAATTATTAAGTTCCCATGACTCAATTTTTAAATGAATAATCCTAGTAGTATAATTTCTAGTTTTCGGCATCTGTATAGTGTACTAAAAATTATTTATTAAAATTAAAGCATATATATAACTCTAGTATTAACATATAAAAGAATAAATAATTATATAATGTACCTTATTCCAGTGCTTCAATAAAACCAAAAATAAGTGAAACTTTCTAAATCAAATCCTCCTGTTATTTTAATGAATTGCTCTAATATGAATTTATATCTTTTCATCATTATTGAATCAATATATCATGAATATAATATTATATAAGGATGGATGTAATGAACTAATATACATATTACTCAAATTGAAAATTTATATTGATATTGATATTTATCCTTCTTGACTAGTATGGTATAAACCAAGAAAATTTTGAAAATAGCTCATAGAACCTCTTTCTAGATTTCAAGGTGTCAAAGTTGATTAAATCAAACAGTAAAATATGATAACATTTTAATTTTTTATAATACCTTGTTGAAAGATAACGTGATTTAAAATAAACAATATAAAAGTATTATGACATTCTAGAACAGTTGTAAAGGATTCAATTTTTAAAAAAAATTTTTAATTGAATGTTCAAGTGATGGTCACATGGAATTAAATGCAAAATGGCAAATCACAAATAAATTACGAAAACTAAATATAATTTACCAAAGTTGTTTTAAATAATATATCGGTTATATGCTATCACTAATATAGAGATATAAAAGTGTAATATTGAAATAACTATCAATTCTACTAATATATAATTGTATTTACAAAGGCAAGAGTATCAACCAATATTATATTGAATCAATCTCATAATAAGTTAGTATATTTTCAATTATATCTCAGATTGAGTAATATATATATATATATATATATATTAAATTAGCTCAACTGATCAAGATTATAATATTAAACTATGTTGTGCTTATATCAGAGTTATATGGTTAAATATAATGCAATTAATCAACATAATTAGCATCAATAGCTTTAAATAATGAGTGATAAAGGAATTAATTATAATAAATAATTTTTTTTAAAATTATAATAAAAACCAAATATACACTACATCCACAGCATTATGGACTTAGGAATTGATTATATTATAATCCTAAATATAATGATATATTAATAATATAACTCATCATCAATATTAATTTTTAAATTGAAAAATAATACTGTAAAATATTAGTTAAGATTTATGATATTTACATTTGATATAAAAATATGCTGAAGATTACTACATTCTTAATTTCATGTATACATTTCTTAAGTATTGAATATTTAAACACTTGTTAGAACTCAGTCTAATATAACCTAAGAATTCAAACCGAAGATACGATTTAAACATAATTTACTATAAAGTAAATGTCTAATAATAAAATTTTTGATATATTTAAATTTAAATTTCATATGATAAGGTTTTAGAAAAAAGTAAATTTTACTTGTTTAAGTTTGTACGTTGTTTATGTTACATTTCATTAAAAACTCGCATTAATTAAAGATTGATCAATTCTGGTTATAATATATAAAATCAAAACTTTTTTGGATTTTCCTAATGTTATAAATGATAACTATTTTGATTATCTATATGATCCTATCACAATTGTAATTTGAATTTTTTACTATTTTTATTTGTAAAAATATGTTGAATGGTTACCCAAATTGACAATTTTCATGACTTGTTTAAATATCATTATTTAGAATTTATATTATGATTAATATTAATTTTATTGATGAGTAATTTATATTTTTTATCCATTCTTAGATATTATTATCGAAATATCTTTAGTTGAAATGTTTTAATGTGATTTTTAATAAAATCCTCTAGTTGAAAATTGCTATTGTTAAATATGTTTTTGTATGCATTTATACGCTTGGATGTTAAAATTAATAATCGTAAATATATGATATAATTACATAATTTTCATTTCAAATTTTAATAATAAATGATATTTTTGTATTAATAATCTATTCTAAATTTACAATAGTGTTTTGACTAATTGAACAATTGAATAATTTAGTAATTGGCTAATTTGTCTTATAGCGATTACCCTTCATGAACACAGGTTGAGAATATTGTAATAATACATCTGAATGAGTTTATATATACATATATATAACCTGGGCTATATGATAACCCTTATCTATATATTAAAAGAAAATATCGAAGTTATATAATACAAAGTTCACATGAACATTTTAATATTATAAAATAATTATGAATAAAATAAAATAATTAGCCAATCAGGATTTATAAGCCAGAGCTATAATTAATTGAAAATAAAATGAATGAAAATGATTTTTAATAACTCAGGGATAATCACTCTTATAAAGATTAAAACAATAATATTAACATCACTTACTTATATTCATCATAGTCTCAATTCCCTAGCTTTATCACCTTGATCAATTTAATTTCTTTTAACATACTATTCAACTTTAATATTATTCGACTCAGCATTATTATTAGCATAAACTATCCATACCTTTATTTCTCAGTTAATATTGATTCAAAAATAGAATCAATTTATTACTCTTTGAATTATTTTATTAAATTTTACTATTTCGTAATTTCCATTCTTATATATTTTATTTTAATTTCCCCAAAAATATAATATAATTATGACACACTTTACTGAAACTGCCACTCAGTCCAATATTCCTAGCTCAAAATCTCCGACCCCGGAATTTAATAGAGTCAAATCCCTTAGCATTTCACACACTGAATCTACATATAAACCTCCGCGATTGAGGAGGAGTGTTCCAATTTCTCATAATTTAGCTTTACCACAACTCAAAGAGACTGTGAATTTTAGCGATTTAAACTTAGATGTCAAACCAAACAAACATAATAGGTAAATTACAGGATATTCTATATTTAAATTAGAGCACCATTTTAGCTAATTTTAATCTAGCTGGAGTACTTTCCAAGACCATTTAGTTTCCCCAAATCAAATCAGCTTTCCTAAGGACTTTTTAACTCCATTAACGCCTCAACCTAACCAAACTGTCATAGAAACAAATTCTATAGTTGTTGATTACGATCCCATAACCCAACACAAAATGATAAACCAGTACGAAATACTAAGAGAGCTAGGTAGAGGGTGCCACGGTAAAGTCAAGTTGGGAAGAAATGTTGAGACTGGGACATTATATGCGATAAAAGTGATATACAAAAATACTCGAAGACGATTAGGAAGTAAATCTTTACTTTCGACCCAGATGGCTAAAATCCAAAGAGAGATAGCTATTCTCAAAAAATGCAACCATCCCCACATAGTCAAGCTACAAGAAGTGATTGATGATCCAAAATCTAAGAAAATATATATGATCTTAGAGTATATGGACGGGGGAGAAATTATATTTAAAGACCCTGAAACTCAGCAGCCTTGTCTAGATATGACAACGATCAAAAATATTATGAGAAATGTAATACTAGGTTTAGAATATTTACATAGCCATGGTATTATTCATCGTGATATTAAACCAGCTAATTTATTGTGGAGCTCTGATGGATCTGTAAAAATTTCTGATTTCGGAGTTAGCTATTGTAAGAGGGCCAAATTAGACTTGGGTTTATCTCATTCAAGTTCATTCACATACTCCTCATCTCCTGGATCTTCTTCTTCCAGGCCTCAATCAGTTGGCGATCTTAATGATCTACCAGGCTCTGCTCTCAATCGAGCAAGTGTTCAGAGTTTTAATGCATCTCAAGATGAGATTAATAATACTGAAGATGATTTGGAACTTGCGAAAACTGCTGGAAGTCCAGCTTTTTTTGCTCCTGAGCTTTGTTGGTCAGGTAACTAGCTTTCATTCTCTATTCTTCAATTTTCTAATAATAATATTATAGGTGAAGATTCAAACTTTACCAAAAGACCTCCGATCACCAGTGCCATTGATGTTTGGGCTCTTGGAGTAACTCTATATTGTTTTGTCTTTGGGACAGTCCCTTTTACTGCAGAGACTGAGTTTGAATTATTTGAGATAATACCAAGAGATCCAGTCACCTTTCCCGAGCATATACCTATTGATGATCAACTCAAAGATCTTTTAAATAGGCTACTTGAAAAGGATGTTAGTAAAAGAATCACAATATCTGAAGTGAAGGTGATATTTTTTATTTTCAAGTAACTATATTTTACTAATCTGTTCATTCTAGACACATCCATGGATTCTATCAGATTTACAAAATCCTGATGAATGGATACAAGCAAACTCGGAGGATCAATATCCCAAAGTAGATTACACTGAACATGAGGTTGAAAATGCCATAACAGTAAAAGTACCTAAACTTTATTGATATTTAAAAATCAATAATTCTAATGTTAATTTGATAGGAAAAAATCCGACGTCAATTTAGAAAATTTTCTGGGACGTTTTTAAGACCATTTAAAAAATGAATTGAACTATATCAAAAAGTCACTCTGACATTAATATATTGTATTTTATATCGCACCATTATTTTATATTAATTATTATTTAATAAAATTCGCTACAAAGAGATTCTAATATAGTCGTGACCCTTAATTTTCAATGGTATTGTACAAAATTTTGGAATATTATGTTATACTTGTTTAAAAAATATGCCCATACGCGGGATTGAACCACGGATCTTCTGTTTACAAGACAGACGCCTTACCACTTGGCCACATAGGCATATTGGGGGAATTCAATTGACATTTATTTGCTCTTGAGATCTAATTCAAACTTGATTTTTCATTTAATTTTCCCAATATTTAATATTTAAACTTTCCTTTTTTACCATTGTTATTTTCTTATATTTTATTTTCCTTTTATTATGTATTTTTTGACTTTCAATCTTTCATTATTTTTGTAATATTTTCAACAATGTTTCTTTTCATTATTTATATTTCTTTTAATATAAAATATCAAAGAATGTAGGAGTTATATATATATATATATATATATTTTATATAATTGTTGAAATTTAATAATATCGGAATAATTCTAATTTATATATCCTATATCAATATATAAAAATATTCTATCATAAATAACAAAATGACAACTTTAAAAATTGATTTGACTTTAAACCTCATCTGGATTATTTTCTAATATTAATTTTTTGTAATGATTTTGAAAATTGTAATATTAAAACTTTATTCATACAACCAGATAATTAAATTGGTTATTTAAGAATATATTAAAATCTCATTATAATCTGATTATTCTTACATATCTGTAAACATGATAATGATAAAATTGCTATTTTAATATACGATTTTATTGTCAATTATTAATAAAAGAAATAGTTTAATTTAAAACTAAATTTAATAATGATTGATTCGATTTATTTCCATTAAAAATGTAGATAAATCAAAGTCATCAATGATTACTGGTATAATTTTGAATTTAAAGAATTACGTTTTAATCTAAATAAAATTGTGATTATATTTCCAAGTATTTTATTAAAATATAAAAATGAATTTAGATACATAATTTTTGCAAAATTTTAAAGCTTGATTAATGTATATGCAAAAATATTTAGTAAAACCTTGAATTAAAATATGAAATGAATAAATATGGCGACAATGAAATAGTTTATTTAATTAAGAGCAAATGTGCAACAAAATATGAATTTTAAACTTCATATGGTTCTATATCATATGCTAAATAATATTACTGAGATGTTGGTAATATTTAGTCTTCATCCCAGTTGGGGTTGTTTTTAGGCAACTTGGGTCCTCCAGCTGGTTTGCTCATGATAATCTAGAATCACAAAATTAATATATGAATGGATAATGTAAAAACCAAATTAAAATACCTGATCAACTTGTAGTACAGTGAGAGCAGCATTGGTAGCTAATTCGATAGCATTCTTTTTAACAACATAAGCATCGAGTATACCATTTTCAACAGCATCTAAAATACTGGCAGATTCACTATCAATATTGACACCTTGGTGAGAAACAGTTTCGGAAGAGTAGTGAGCGGCGTGAATCTTTGAAAGGATTTCAATGCTGCTCATTCCAGAGGTTTCACCAAGAATACGGGGAACAATTTCAAGAGCTTCAGCGAATTTCTTGATAGCATGTTGATGAATACCAGGGGTCTTTTGACCAAAGTTATGAAGTTGTTTAGATAGTTGCATTTCACTAGCACCGGCACCGGCTAAGAGTCTTCCGTCCTTCGTGAGGGCTTTGACAGTGTTGACACCATCATCGATGGCGCGTTCAACATCATCTAAAAAGTTTCTAGTGGCACCACGAAGGAGAACAGTGATAGTCTTAGTGCGTTCTTGCTCTTGTCTGAATACTGTAACACGATCACTACCAATTTCAATGGATTCAACAATTTCACAGTAACCCATTTCTTCAGCCATAGGAACACCTAAACGAGCCAAAGCAGTACCATCAACAACTTGGCATAAACGGCGTAAATCGAATTTAGATTGGACTTTGATAGCCATCATATTGAAGCGATTAATGTAATGGAGTGCTAATTCACCAATAGTACCGCCAGTAACAAGGACCTTAACTCCAGCATCAGCTAATTCTCTGAAGATCTAATATTTAAAAATGAATAATGAATAGGGAGTAAAAATCAGAAACATAGTAATTACCTCTTCAACTTGTTTTTCTTCACCCTTGGTAAAATCCATCATTTCCTTGGCGTTGTGAATCAAGACAGTTCCCTTAGTTTCGGTTGAAGAAGTATCTAAGGGGCAGCTAAAGACAGCAACCTTAGCCTTTTCGACACGAGTAACTTGGGATTCAGGTTCTCTTCCCAAAACCATACCCTTAACGACGCGGGATTCGTTAAGATTTCCTCCTAAAATTTTAACAACGCGAACATTGTCAACATTGAAGTTTTTGGGAGTTTTGGGTATAACTTCAAGCACAGCTTCATGGATTAAACCTCCGATGAAATCTTCGTAGCCATTGAGCTTAGAACCAATAGCGGTTGTAATAACTTTGATCAAGGCTTCGGATTCCTTAATATTTTCAATGATTTCAACGGGAAGACCTAATTAATAGAGTTATTCATTATACTCACACTGTATGAAAATAAAAAATTACTTTCTAAAATTTCTAAGGCCTTTTTGAGAGCAAGTTCATATCCTTGAAGAACTTCAGAGGGGTGTAAGCCCATTTTCAAAAGTTCCTCGGCTTTGTTAAGGAGTTCAGCCGCAAGAACAATAACAAGATTGGTAGCATCTCCCAACTAAGATAAATTAAAGATCAGTGGTACTTTTGGTTTGGTCTTAAGTTAAATGTTATTACCTCTTTTTCTTGTTGTTGACTAGCCATAACTACAACTTTGGCAGCAGGATGGACTACTTCGATTTCACGAATCATGGTAGCAGCATCATTAGTGACAAAAAGCTGTTCTAAGTTGTTGACAACAATCTTGTTTCTACCATTAGGACCGAAAGATGTTTGTGTGATCTGACTGAGTTCTTTGATGGCAGTAATATTCTTGATGACGGCTTCGTCAACACCTTGGGCCATCTTGTAGCCATCTTTGAACAATCCAGATGAAGCGGGTTTGGGAATCCTTAAAGCCATATTATGTGATATTTATAATTGAAAGGCTATTCGAACGTATTTATTGAAAATCAATATATTATTAGAGTATTGCCTTCGTAATAAAATCCCAATTATGTTGCACAAATCAAATTATTATGAATGATGTTGACGAATTGAATTTATGGGTTGATGAGAAATTATTCCCATCATTCCAACAAAATAATCATTCAATAAATACCACTGTTTTATTACCTTGTTCTTAATTATAATAATATTTGCAACCTTCCTTTAAGTGAATCAAAATCTCACCAATCTTAAATAAAACAGCAAATCTGAACACCTTTAGTTTAAAGTTTACATAACCATTCATATTATTTTACTACATTTAATTTAAAAAATCAATATGGGTGAAGGAAATCATCGAAGAGGTGGACCACCTCACCGAAAATATAATAATAACAATTCGAGAAATTCTAGACAAAATCATCATCAACCTCCTGATGAAGATGAAATGGACCAATTCAATGATGAAACCTTTGGAATGGATATTGAGGATATGAGTAAGAATCAACGTTCTTAATTAACCTAAATTATCTTCTAATCTTTCTTAAACAGAGGAGGAATTTGACTTTGGTTCAACTATTTCTCAGCAGCCCACCCACAATTATAACTACAATCCTCTTCATAACCATGGTCCTTATGACGATTATTCCGGTCCAGCTAATCCTGAATGGGGTGGTGAGCCTAATAATTGGAACAATCAGTACGATCAACACAGTCCTATCGAAATGCAGGTATAGTTATATACTTTATTTTATTGAATTCAAATTAATTTTTTTATATCTTGTATTATATCTTATGAATCTACAGCAAGGTAAATTCTGATTTTTCAACTTTTTTCAATCACTAATTTATTTTTAGGTCAATATGGTTACCAACAAATGCAGCAAATTCCATACACTGGTCCTGAATATGATGCTCAAGCTCATAATGTTTATAACATGGATCCCCTTCATGCCAGTTTAATGCAAGCTGCTCCTATGCCTCCTCCTTATGATTGGGAAGCCGCCAGACTTGAGAGAAAAAAGGAGAGAGAACAAAGGGCTGTTAAAATGGCAAAATATGCTTGTCTAATGACACAATATGACAAAGATTATATTTCCCGTATCCAACTTTCTCAATTTATGAACTCAGTAAATGATCCCAATCAAGAAGATTTTTATTATAAAACCTATCAGACTTTACATAACACAAATACTCCAACTGAGCCTAATAAGCATAAAGGAAAGCCTGAAGCCGTTAACAGAATGCAGCAGCAAATGAAGAGAATTATCAAAGAATCCCAAAAGAAAAAGGATCAACAAGTCACTGAAGTTGAAGGAACCCTCGGAAAGATTGCCCAAACTTCCTCTCGTAATCCTAAAAAAGCACTTCAAATCATTTCAAAGACTAACCAAGCATCTCCTCCTGATTCTGCCGGCGCTTCTCCAAATATTGATGTTCCTAAAAGTGATTCTAGCAGATACCCATCCATGGGTATTAAATCAAATGCTACACTTACTCAATATCAACATAAAAGAATATTGCATCAAATCGAAGCCGTTTATGATTCTGTACTCTTAACAGAACAATTAGCTCAAAACCGTCCTCAACAAGCTAAAGCTAATCAAGATAAAGAACAAGCTGAAAAATTCTTAGAATGGACTCGTGAAATTGATGCAGCCGTTAAATCCACTTGGGAAAGATTAGAAGTTGAAGATATTAGTTCTATTCATCCTGTTCACCCTCTTATTCGATTCTTAAGCTACTCTAAAGGCAAAAAAATCATTCCCCGCGCTTTGAGAACTCAAAGACCAGAAAGAATCTTGAATTTTATCACTGTCATCATCCACAATTTTGAAATGCTTGATGTATGTAAAAATGGTATCTATCCTGTCAAGGGCCAACTTCCTCAATCTGTTTTGGATGAAGTTGATCTTTTCTTAGGTACTGTTATGCCTCCTATTATGAGTTACGTTAATGATGCACCTCTCCCCATTGCTAATGGTTTGCTCGCTTTATTCATGGATCGTTGTAACGTCGCTTGGGTCGCTCGTAGTAAAGTTGGATTAATTATGCTGACCATTTTACTTAGTCGTATCGAAACACTCAGACAGTCTCAAGTTCCTCCTCTTAGCCCTGAGCAAGAGATTCAAATCACTCAGAGTATTGAACTCTTTAACCTTCTATTTACAATGCTCCACAAGCATTTGGCTACAATTTTCCCACCTCCTAGTTCCAACCAAGACGATATGCACGTCTGGCAATTCTTAGCATCTCTATCCATTGGTTTGGTATTAGAACACCAACAAGAACTAGTAAAACAAGTTAGAGAAAAAGTTATGGAAACTCTCGACAGTGTCAGCAAAGGCAACGTACCCCAAGAAATTGCCAACGCCAAGATCTCTAATGTAAATCTATTTTTACACGCCATCGGACTAGATGCTTCCCAAGTGATAACCACACAAATTCAAGCTTAATTGTTAGTATCCACTCTCAGGCCACTATGACGTAATCTAAAACTATCATCCTTTTAATCATCTTTTTATTCGAAAATCTGAAGATATTCTCCAAAACAATTAAAGCTTAATTGATGAATAACCTACTATAATATTAATATTCTTATATTTTACATAATAATACATCCAACTTTTAGTATTGTAAATAATTATCATTAACCGAATTAAAATCAATATTTTGATGTTAAATATTTTAAAAAATATAGCCATGTTTATAAAATAAGTATAAAATTTGTTTATTAGATCTAATATATCTAATACAATATTTAATCAAAATAAATGAAATTAATTAAAATTAAAATTATCAACTAATTATAAATTATTTACAATTTATGTAATCTAAAATGAATTTTCCAAGTCCCATAGATTAATCATAAACCAAATTCAAAAATAAATGATTTCATTCATTCTTTTAAATGAATACATACTCAATAAAAAATATCAATATTAATATTAATTAATATGTACGAAGCCTTTCATTCAATAAATATCGTTGAAAAATTAAATCATAAAATCGAAAGTATTTTTGGCAATGGTAATTTAAAAAGTTAAATTATGAATTTAGCTGGTAATTGTCTTTGATTAGATAAACTTCTATACGTTGGAACTAGTTCTGGCACTTTATTAATTTATGAATGTTTGCAAATTGAAGATAAAGAAGGTTCAATTATCTATCTAATACTATTTCACTATTATTCACCCATTACTTAGATTCTCTATACACCGATGAATATGGACAACATTTCACCATCAAATTAAAACAGGAGATCAAATCATTTTCGAGAAAAGCAATAGAACAAATAGATTACATTAAAGAAATCGGCAGTTTGGTCGTACTAAGCGACAATATGGTCCAACTTTACGATGTAACCGATTTAAAATTACAAACGCAATTTCCTCAAAGTAGGGGCTGTGGACTGTTTGCACTGAACAGCGGTGTGGAACTATTGAATCCAGAAACTAAAAAACCCGATACGGAAGGCATTCCAAGCCTTACCACGAGATTATGCATATCAGTCAAACGCAAATTACATATGGTAGTATGGTCCGATAGCGAATATTTGGGGGATCAATGTATGGAATACGCATTACCAGATAGAGTTCGAAATATGAAATTCGTATCGTCTACCAAACTGTGTATCAGTTTATCTAAGGATATGGTCATGCTGGATTTAATCAGTGGCAAGCTGGAGGACATGTTCCAAACACCTCCCCCCAGTTCGGGCTTAGCATCCGGATTTACAGGTGATTTGATCACTGGTGCATCCAATCTGACTACCAGTTTAACGGAATTTGGTCTCAGTGCTGCAATGTCTACTATCAATTACAAAGGATATAAACCTCCAATGCTGAAGATCAATGACAAAGAATTAGTTATTACAAAAGATGGTAATATCACATAATATAACTATATTTAAATATTAACAATTATTCAGATAAAGGCGTATTCATTAATAATGAAGGAAAGCCAATCAGACAGCAATCTATTGATTGGGGAGGATATCCATATGATTTAGGTAAAAGGAGTGTTTCTAAAATTGTACAATTAATATAAATTATGATGCCTAGGTTTTTCATTCCCATATTTAATTGGAGTATTACCCAAATCTATTGAAATAAGAAACAGCGAAAGCTTTCAACTTGTCCAGAGCTTAGACATTCAATCTGCATTCCTTATTACCAAGGGAAATCAACCTTATGTAGCCAGTACAACGAGCATATGGAAACTTGTTCCTACTCATTTCGCCAATCAAGTAACTCAATATTCATTCATCAGACGATCACTAAAAATATTAAATTGATTTAGATTAACGAACTCACATCTAAAAAATTCTACTCAGAAGCCCTCACACTACTCGATTTAAACAGAGACAGAATCACGGAAATAAAAACACAAAGTGTGAAACAAATCCAAACTTTACATGCATACGATCTATTCTATCAAAAAAAGTTTGACGATGCATTCAACCTATTCCGACAGGTTGAAGGAGATGTCAAATGGGTGGTGTCTTTGTTCCCCGAAAAGATAACTGGTCCCGATTTCGATCGTGATATGCCCGAATTTATGAAGGAAATTAATATCTCTAAGAGAGGTGAGGATACCGAAGATAAAAGAGAAAAAGACAAAGAAAGTAAAGATGAGGATGAGAGCGACAAAAAGCCTTGGGAAATGGTCGATGAAGGTATTATAAAATATTATTATCACATTCTAGCATATAATATCTAATCAATTTATAGAAATTTTATTATCTCCAGATTGCCTAACCTCTTTGACCAAGTATTTAACAGATACTAGAACTTCATTAAATGTCAGAATTCTTCATCACAACAATCCATCACCTCCTACCTCGCCCAAATCTAATACATCGCTATCTCCCCGATTGGCACCACCACCTCCATTAAGCTTAAATCAATTGACACAAGCTGCAAGTCTCACAGATACTACATTGGTTCGAGTGTACTTGATCCACAATCCCTCATTGATTGGACCATTACTCAGAGTCAAGAACTACTGCAATGTATCGCAAGTCGAAACACTATTAATGTCGGCACATAAGTATAGAGAACTGTTTGATCTCTACTATACCAAAGAACTCCACAGAAAATCTCTGACATTGCTATCAAAGTAATCATATCAAATTGAGTTTTAATGATCAATATCAAATACACATTTATTAGGTTGAATCATGCTAACGAAGTGAATGCACCACCTCCATTCAATACAATCGATCCAATGATACAATACTTACAGAAATTGGGTAATAATTACTTGGATTTGATCCTAGAATTCTCAACACCCTATCTCACTTCCAATCCTGAAGAAGCTATGGAGATATTCACATTGGATAGCATGGAAGTGGAAAAACTCAACAGAGACAAGGTGCTAAATCATCTGACACAAGTGAATCCCCAACTCGGTATCCAATACCTCAACCACGTGATTACTTACTGGAAAGACACTTCACCCAAGTTACATAACGCATTGGCAATTTGTATTTGGATTGTATTGAGAATTCGCCAAGTGGATTTAACAATATTGACACTGGACTCATGTCCCCAACAATCAATAACGAGTCGCCAGAATTGGATGTACAAACCAATTATCAGCAATTGCTTACATTCTTAAAATCTTCTACCTACTATCGTCCAGAAAAAATTTTAGGTCGACTACCCCCTGAAGGTAAGCTCAAATTCCATCATTCAATCAAACTAAATAATTCACATAATTGATCCTAGGCCTATGGAGAGTGAGAACCGTATTACTCAGTAGAATGAATTTACACCGTCCAGCTCTCCACATTCTGGTGCACCGACTCCACAGCTATTCGGAAGCGGAGCAGTACTGTTGCCAAATCAAAACACCCGAAGTGTTCTGCTTCTTACTGCAAGAGTACTTGGATCCTGAAGTCACTAAACAGCCCTTGATTGATCCAGCTGTCGAACTGATGATTCGATACGGTGGTTGGATTTCAACGCATCAGGTAATGATCCACATTGTATATATTCCACTGAATTACAAAATAACTCATATGTGCTAGGCATTAACCATGCTACCACCCACAGTCCCCATGAAAACACTTTTACCATTCTTTGAAAAATCGCTACGCGGCCAAATGCGAGTGAAGGACAGCAACCTCATCTATCTAAATATCCTCAAAAGTGAAAAACTCAAACTTCAACACCAAATCATCACACAACACTCCAAATCCGTGTCCATCAACGAGCATACGCTGTGCCGCGTGTGTCTCAAACGCATCGGCACCTCCGTCCTCGTCATCTACCCCAACCAAATCGTCGTCCACTACTCCTGCCAATCCAAATTCGAAGCAGGGGTCAAATTCGACCCTAATCACTCAAGCATTGTAGGTAGTTACCATACGCAAAATTCTTTACCCACCAATTCCTTACCTACTACTAATTCGTTGATTTAATAAAATATTGCTATAATTCATTAATGAATAATTTGGAATTTAGTAGAATTAGTGGGATATATTTTTAGGGAAAATTCAAACAGCATTATTCAATATACTAAATCAAATATGAATTCCTTCAATTAAGTGTTGATATTTAACCAATTTTGAAATTTATTAAACCCATTTATTATTTATCAATTTATAAGTCATAAATATAATTTTTTTATTTTTAAAGTACAATAAACATTAATAATTTAAATCAATTTAAAATTGGAATAATTTTGATTTAGCGTGTCCTAAAAATAAATTAATAATTGAAAAATACTAAATCAATAAAATTTACTTCGGCAGATCTCTTCGTTGGCAATTTCACCAATTTTTCGTCTCTCTGATTATACAATTTTTCTAAGATGTTTTCATTCTCAAAAGATCTAAATCAATAGAATCAGTTGTTGAAATACTATATGAAACAAGTGATTACTTGAGAGATTGTATTCCATGCTTAGCAATGTAACTCTCTCTGAGGAGTCCTAATTGTCTATTTAAGAATGCCATAGGTTCCGAATTATTCCAAGGTGGAAGCTAAAATAAGTTAGAAGAGCTCGAAAGACTGAAATTGGAGAGCTAATTACCTTGCCAATTCGGAGGCCTTCCCAATATAGAAGCACATCGGCCATTGGGAATCCGCAGAGTTCCATAGTACCCCAGACCCAGAGGTCGGGGAGGTAACTTTGCTGGAGCCAGTGGTAATTAAGTAGAATGTGATTGATCATAGGGGGTGGAAACATTGGTGAATTCGTCGATAAATTGTCGTAGATAACGCGAATGCCCATCTGAATTTGTTCAGATGCGGATTCTGGGTACTGCTGATGAAGGTAGGTGATGCACGACTGCCACGTGTCCTTGATAAATGAGGGATCGATCGTTGTTGAGAGTTCCAGGAGATTGAACAGTGCGACGTACTGACGTTGCGGAATAACGTACTTGTTGAGTAATTCGTCCGCAGTTAGGAGAGCATGCGGTGGTAATATTTCAGGATTTTTGAAGGGAAATGGTACTGTATCATATAGTTGGAGTTGAATTCTGCCAACCTAAGATAGTAATAGTTAGTGAAAAGAATATTGAATAGTAAAATGAAAAATACTTACTTTCATAGAGCATTCAAGTTCGTCAAGTCTATCATTAATTATAGTGTTAGATTTATCTGGATCAATCCTACGTAGGTAGGACACCGCAAATACTAAATACTCTACGCGTTTATCAATAGTAATCTTCAAACTAAAATAGATTTAATAAGATAATTCATTTGGTATATTTAATGAAATCTACCTCGTATCGAAAGCAAGTTGACTATAAACAGCCGAAACTTTTTGAAAATCCAATTTGGCTTTATAGTGATTGATAAGTGCTTCGAGTTTGGGAATACTCGTAGGGTGTGATGATAGGAATGGAACGAGTGACAAAGTATCGATCTAACCAATATCATTTTTAGTCAATAAGTTTATATATGCTGATAAAAAAGGTTTACCTTAAGTAACAAATCCTTCTGATTGTCCAATAAATATTGATACACTAGATTATGAAAGTATTGATCTTCCACCTGAGGACACGTTTGGCACAATTCATCCAACATGGTCTTATATCTAGGATGTTGCTCCATAGATTTGAGTGTCGTGAATAGGACTCGATAGATGGAAACGTGAGGGGGATCGGAATCGTATTGGGACGAATTGCTAGATACTGCAACCTAAATAATATGAATATCATTATTGAAGATTATAAAAATATTTGGAATTTACCTTATTAGCATGATGTAGAATTAAATCAATAGCGCCTAAATGAATTATATTAGTCAAATAGATATCAATAACTTAAAACCATATGAATACCTGAAAAATAGTCCAAATTAATAAATTGCTGAACGAAGTAACATAATCTTTCGTGCGATAAACTGGCGATTGGTTGGGTCAAGTATCTGGCAATCAAAAATTAATAAATATTTTAGTATGAATATGAAATGATAATCATTACTTGAGGCATTCCTTCAAATAATCAAACTTGACCCCATGGTGCATCTGCGTATCGATATTGGTAGCCAATTGCAAGTACTGCTCAGCCTGCAGTAGAGTTAACGCTTCCGCGGGATACAGGGACGAACACTTGTTGGACAAAGTGTTAGCCAGGACATTATTTCTTTGGATATCGAACAAGAGCGCCGAAGTCTGAGCAAACCAGTACGTCAACTCATTGAGTATCTCCTTACCAACGGGCGTGGTGACTAAATGGTCCAGTTGGAAGGTGTCGACATTGGCTAACATCGGCTTGTTATCAACCAATAGGGACCAGTCCCAGCGCGCTTCGTCCAAGTTCAAGTGGGACGAAATTAGGATAAACAGTTCGCAAACTCCCAAAATGTACTTGACGAGCTTTTTTACCTCGAAGAAGTAGGATCTCTCCGTCGGCGTTTGGCAATGTGTAGATTCCGTGTAGTACGGTTCGATTTTATCTAAAATTTGGAGGAATTCTTCCAATTGGGATTTAATCTGGGTGGGGATCCACTCCGTGATGATGGCTTCTTTCTTGGCTTTATCGTGTTTGATCAGAGATTTGCGCCAGACTAGTGACAAGATTTGGATCAAGTAAAGAGTGATACCATGAAGCTTTTCTTTGAACGAAACTTGAGCGATTGAGGGTAATGGTTTGCCAATCACATCCAAGTGTGGATAGTGGGAAGGTGTAATCAAATTAGCAAAAAGAGGAACACTCGTTTCAGTCATGTCAAAGAAGAGTTTAATCACCTTAGTATCCAGTTCATTGGATGAAGTATCTAAATCTGGAATGAGGTGAGAACTGTACGAGAGAGATTTGCGGTTCAAAAGTGCCAAACTCATAGTGGTAGTAAAAGGAGATCCATAGAAAGAGATAAACTGATCCAAGATAGCCTTTTGAGGGGGGTCTTGATGTAAAATCTGTGCCAATTGGTCAATAGGTCTCGGGAGTGCAAAAAAGTACACTTTACAAAATGACACGACCATAAAGTGTCGAGGGGGTGAAAACAGCTGAATACCCCAAGAAGATAAGTTGGTAGTGGTGATACTTTGGCTCGATCCTGAAGAACTCTTAAAAAGCTTGGTTAACATTGTTGCAGGAACTTCGTAGATTTGCCAAGCCTCGAAATCTGCACCCAATTGGATACTTTCAAAAGTTTCCCAAGATTGGAAAGCGGAAGTAGGATTGCTGAAGTTGTAGGATGAAAGTTTGCCCAGCGGATAGGTGATAATGAACTTGCTGGAATCGCATGAGGAACCGCCATACATTAGAGAAACGCCATGATTGAAGAATGAAGCGGATTTGGGATTTGATGGAATATTCATTGATTGAACTGGAGGGCTTTTGACAAATGCAATCTTCAAATTTTGGGCAGTTTGGGTGATGCTGGATTCTGTTAACAATTGGAGATATATCCTATGGCCTAAATGACTTATAGCAACAAGATGAATTGCATCTGATTGTGAAAGAGGGACAATATGCAAGGATTGTATCGAGATCGGTATCTGAGTGTTAGTATAGGGTGATTGAGAATTGTGCTGGAGTGCTTGAGTCTTTAAATCAGAGAATTTCGTCACCAATCGAAAATTAGGACTTTCTTTAGTTCCTAGTGAAAACACTTGAACTAGAGAACATTGGTGCAAACAATATAACAATCTCCTTGAAGCATCAATGACCATATCAATGATGGTAGAAGGTGGAGTTGAAATGACTGGAATATTAATCAACGATCCTAAAAAGGATCGATTCAAACAGATGAGTTTCGTTTCGTTGAAGAATAGCGATTCACGGTGGTTATATCTCAATTCGTAAATAAACCCATCCTGGCCAGCGAAGTAAAGTCTTCTACAATCTTCGTCATATGCGATAGAAGTGAAGGATAAACCACTGGGAATTTGACAGCTGACATGTGTATGAATGATTCTAATTTGATCCTCAGCAATTTGCAAACCGTACATCGATATCTTTTGAGGAGTACAAACTATCAACAGTTTGTTAATATCTTCGTTGAAAATATCGGGATTTGTAGGAGTAATGGCCAAATTAGTGATATTGTTTTCCGTAGGTTCTTGAAATTCCAATACCAATTTACTAAAAAATTCAATTAATATAATAAGAATGTAACATATACTATCATATTACCCATCGATAGGATCCCAAAATCTAGCGCAATGAGAGTGATATGAGTATACTTTCTCTATTTCCGAAGAAAATTTAAACGTAACTCGTGTTTCATCGACTATAGGAGTAGGTTAATAACTAATATTGACATGATTTAAATTAATTACGATTGGAATGAAAGCCAGAAGCACCTTCCAAATCAATAGTCTTGACGAGTTTAGGACCTTGCCAGGGATTTGGAGGTGTATAACTCGTAGGTTGGTCATCTATCAACAAGATTAGAAAATGAAAAAATAAATAAATAAAATATAAATACTCTTGATTAAATCAATTAGATCTAATTTATTGGGAACTTTGTCAACCTGCTGGTTAATATGATAAAGTAAGTGGGTCCAAGTAGAATTTGAACCCGATTGGGATGTTGGTTGACCTTCACCACCCAAATTACTACCAAACCCAGTATTCATTGGTTGTAGTTGATTATTAGTAAACATTAATCAAATATTTATATGAATTTAATAGGGTAATTTTTAAAGATTGTTAAAATAAATAATTTAAAATTATTTAAAATTATTATATTTTATATAATTTGATTAATGCTAATAAATTATTAAATAATACTTGTTTTGAATATGTAATATTAAAATACATGGGCCACGAATGGAATCATTTTTAAAATTTGGTTTCCAGTTTTTAAGTTTATGGGATTGAGATTTGTTAATTTATTTAATTATTGTTTTTGTTTTAGATATAAACCAATTTTGATATAGTTTTTGGGATAGATTGCTAATTACATATTATATAGGAAATTTGATTAGTTTTATTGTTATGTTAATCTGCCTATAAATTTAATAACATTAATATGTGCTATATTTACATAAACTAAATCATTAATACTAAACTATATAATCTATTTTAATTTTTATAATTATATAATCCATTCAAACTAATAAATTATGAATATATTCAATATAAATTAAGTAGCTAAAGGATAATTAATATGTCAAAATTATCATAATCTTTAAGAAGATTTTATTAAACATTTTCTATTGATAAAACTGTAATCTAATTAAATTTAAATAAAATTTAATATTTTTAATTTTTATCATTAATTTTCATAACTATTCCAATAAATTATTAAATAATAATTTTGCATTTTATTACTTTGTAATTTAAATAATAGGAATTTTTTGTGATTGAAAAAAAATAAACATTTTAATATATAAAAAATAAAAATAAATATATA